>MJUU01000532.1:44923-60667 GCA_002080025.1 Modiolus philippinarum | reverse complement strand
ATTTTAGAGGTTCAAAGAGCCAAAGTTGCTCATTTGTTAATCTGGTTTGTTAATCCACAACTCCCTCATGACTATATAAATCAGATTCCAACCAATTTTGCAGGATGATTGGTTCACCTGGTGTTAAGTTGTGCACCTGATACTTACATTTATGGTTTAACATGTTTTAGAGGTTCACAGAGCCAAAATTTACTCATTTGTTAATCTAGTTTGTTAATCCACAATTAAGTCAGATTCCAACCAAACTTGGAGGATATGTTGTTCACCTGATCTAGTTCAGCATCTGATACTTAAACTGATTTTAGAGGCTCACTGAGCTAAAATTGCTTATTTGTTAATTCAGTTCATTAATGTGCAATTCCTTCAAAACTATGTCAGATTCCAACCAAACTTTCAGTCATGTTGTTGTCAGGTCTGGTTATGTACATTATACTTACATTTTTTTATTACAGATTTTAGAGGTTTGCCATGCCAATATAGCTCATTTGTTAATTCATTTTGTTAGTCTACTAGACCCACAAACTGTAACTCATATTCCAAACAAATTTGCATAATACAGTTTTCTCCTAATCTAGACATGCACCCAATAGTAAAAATCTTAAAATATCATATTTTAGATCTTCACAGGGCAAAAATGGCTTTTTGTAGTGCATATGACACAAGTGTTCCATGGAACACCCATCAATTTTTATTGGATAGTCTTTTGTCCCCTGTGAATTTACTCTGTATCCTTTCATCTTTACATTCTTAGGCATACTACCATATTTAAAGAGGAAAATAAAAAAAGTTTCTATGGCCTAAGTTACAAAAATGAATAAATTAGATGGTCCAGTAAGTAATGTATAATGTATTAGAACATACATGTAGTACTTACTTCAGTTCTAGAGGATGCATATATTTATATATGTACCTTTTCTAGACTAGTGTGTCTCCATTATCAGATTATTAAGGTTTTAAAATTAGGTGTTTATTATGTCTCATTCAAATTTGGAACCAAATTTGCCTCACAATAGTTTTTGGGTGGTGCCCGGCAGGTCCTTACCTCATCCAAGATGGCCTCCAGCAGGGAACATAGTTTTAACATTGGACCCTATGAGAAAACCCATTCAAAGATCTTCTCAGAAACTACCTACCAAATTATTACCAAACTTAGTCATAACGGCCTTAGATGGTTCAAAAAAGTTTCCAACAGATCCTTACCACATCCAAGATGGACGCCAGCAGGGAACATAGTTTTAACATTGGACCCTATGGGAAATGACATTCAAAGATCTCAGAAATTTCTAGTCCAATTAGAACCAAACTTAGTCAAAATGGTCCTCAGATGGTTCCTTCCAAAACAGATATCCGACAGATCCTTACCTCATCCAAGATGGCCGCCAGCGGGGGACATAGTTTTAACATTGGACCCAATGGAAAAGATGTTCAAACATATCCGAAACTACCAGTCAAATTAGAACCAAAATTAGTCACAATGGTCCTTATAAGGTTCCTTCCATTAAAGGTATCCGACAGGTCCGTACCTCATCCAAGATGACCGCCAGAGGGGAACATAGTTTTAACATGGGACCCTATTGGAAAAGACATTCCAAGATCTTCTCAAAAACTACTAGTCCAATTAGAACCAAACTTAGTCAAAATGGTCCTTAGATGGTTCCTTCCAAAAAAAAAGATATCCGACAGATCAGTAACTCATCCAAGATTGCTGCCAGCGTTGTACATAGTTTTAACATTGGACCCAATGGAAAAGACATGCAAAGATCTTAGAAACTAAAAGTCCAATTAGAACCAAACTTAGTCACAATGGTCCTTAGATGGCTATTTCCATAAAAGGTATCCGACAGATCCGTAACTCATCCAAGATGGCTGCCAGCGGGGAACATAGTTTAACATTTGACCCAATGGAAAAGACATGCAAAGATCTTCTTGGAAACTAAAATTCCAATTAGAACCAAACTTAGTCACAATGGTCCTAAGATGGCTCTTTCCATAAAAGGCCGCCAGCGGGGGGCATAGTTTTAACATTGGACCCAATGGAAAAGATGTTCAAACATATCCGAAACTACCAGTCAAATTAGAACCAAACTTAAGTCACAATGGTCCTTATAATGTTCCTTCTATTAAAAGTATCCGACAGATCCGTACCTCATCCAAGATGGCCGCCAGTGGGGAACTTTGTTTTAACATTGTACCCGACATTCAAATATCTTTTTCTCAGAAACTACTTGTCCAATTAGAACCAAACTTAGTCTCAATGGTCTTCCAATGGTTCCTTCCAAAGATCCGTACCTCATCCAAGATGGCCACCAGCAGGGAACATAGTTTTAACATTGGACTCTTTGGGAAAAGACATTCAAAGATCTCAGAAACTACCAGTCCAATTAGAACAACCTTAGTGACAATGGTCCTTAGATGGTTCCTTCCAAAACAGATATCCGACAGATCCGTATCCATCCAAGATGGCCACCAGAGGGAACATAGTTTTAACATTGAACCCTATGGAAAATACATTCAAAGATCTTCACAGAAACTTCTAAATAAATCCCATTACAATCAAACTTAGTCACAGTGGTCCTTAGATCGTCCCTTCCCAAAAAAGTATCTTGCAATTGCGTATCTCATCAAAGATGGCCGCCAGCGGGGAACAAAGTTAAAACATTGTACCCTATGGAAAATACATTCAAAGATCTTTTTTTAGAAACTACTAGACCAATTAAACCAAACTTAGCCACAATGGTCCTTAGATGTTCGCTTCTAAAAAGGTATCCGGCAGGTCCGTACCTCATCCCAGATGGTTGCCAGCGTGGAACATAGTTTGAACATTGGAGCCTAAGAATTTTAATGGGAACCCCTGTCCAAATTGTTATTTGAATTGTGGTATGATTTGGGTTGTAATGGATGGAGCTGTCAGTTGCCTGGAAACCAGACCAGAAAACTGAAATTTTAGAAAAAAAAGTATTCTGATAGACGTTTTATTTGTGATTTCAGCATAATTTTGAATTTTAATTCTTCCATGTATTGGGGAGAGATTCGTTTTTGTATCAAAAACACACTTCTAGTTTGATTACCAGGTTTATTTTGTAATGATAACCACATTTTGTGAATTTACTAAATTAACTTAAGTAAACAAGTTTTGACTACATCTGCAAGAAATAATAAGTAGCCATGGATGTCCTGGTACCCCACTCCATTAGGAGCCTCCAACCTGAACCATGGCACTGAGACTGGCTAGATAACTGACTATGCATTCCCTATTCCAATGGCAATCAAAAAACGTGTTGCATTGATTGTCCCATCGACCCTTTTATTGTGTCGCCACACAAGTGTCCTTCGCCTTGCATCCCTCTGCAAGTCCATCTGTATGGCCCAATTCTTTTTTTTTTTCATTACAGACATATGAAAAACTGCCTGACCGAAGGACAAATCTTCAAAACTTCTGTCGGTCTGGCTAAAATCATTAATCAACATGATCAAATGTCGGGTGCAAAATTGAGGACATTTTCTATATGCCATGAAACTGTAGCACCTGTAAATTTATCTTTGGACTGGCAGCTTTTTTGCCTGACCAGATGTCCTGCAACTTTTCGATTTGTCTGGCATTATTCGCATTTTCTCCTAAACCGCTTTGTACTTTTCAACCAAACTTGCAGGATTGCTTTAGTACATGTATATAGTGTAGATTTGCATCAGGCATTTCATTTGGCTTTATGTTCGTTTTTTTTCCCCAGATTTTCAAGCTATCTTTTGACTTTGTCATTTTAGCTCATTTAAGTCCTGAGGGTATCATCCAATATCCGCAACTCTTCCTAAACCATTCAGTACTTTTTAACCAAACTTGCAGGGATGTTAGAGTATATGTACATGTGCACCACGCATTTTGTTTTTTCTTTTGCCAGATTTTCAAACTTTTTTGGACTTTGTCATTTTAGCTTTGAGTTTTTACGGTAAGCCTCTATTATCCTTAACTCCTCCTACACCAACCAAGCTTGCTGAAATGCTTTGGTATGTATTGTAAATGTGCAAAATGCATCCGGTTTTTCTTTATTTTTCAGTATCTATAGTGCAGTCGATATGTGTGTTCCAGGGAATAACCATAAATTTGTTCTTAAAAAATTCATCCTTCCAAAAATATGACGATGTTCTGCCAATTAGTCAATTTCATTAGTGCTGTTGGATTCAGGGAGTATCATAAATGGAGCTACTGGACTATTTTTTTCATTTTTCATAGATTATCCATTGTATAAATCTGAACATTTTTGGGGATAAAGTCTGGGATAAAAATGCCGGGAACCCTCTCTAGTCAATTTAATAAATATTTTTTGCTGCATTGTAAACGAAATTTAAAAGTGGGCTTACCAAGAAGGCGTGCTAGCAATGTAGATCAAGAAAAGGGGGTCCCTCTACATTGGCTGATCCAGAGGGGGTTAAAGCCCCTTATTTTTTCTGGAAAACAAAATCAGTACAGTTCTTGCAAAATTCAGGGGAAAATGACAAAGAAATCTGTAAAAATTGCATGGAAACCCCCTTCTCTAGAATTCAATCGGAACGCCACCTTTTTTTCGGAAGCTGGTTCTGCTGGTGCTCTGGATTTTGAGGTGATATATATAATTTGTTGTCGTTGTCGTATGAGATTTTAAAGTCTATGAAAACTGCAAGTTCCGGTTCCGGTTTTGGTCATGTACTTGCAGATTTCATACGGGGGTTTATGAGATTTTTAAGTCTATGAGATTTTAAAGTATACGATGTACGGCCGAAATATTTTAAAATATGCTTTCAGTAACTTCGGTATTTTGATATTCTATATAGATTAATCTAACGTTAGATTAGGATTATGCGAATAAAATATTTACTAAACTGTTAAAACATAAAGCAATAATTTAGATATCGAGAAAAGACGTTGCCGACGGAGTTTTAGTTTTGCAGTAATTGACTGTAAAATATGGAGATACAACCTTAATTTAAAAAAGTGCAAAATTTATGCACCATTTAACAATTAATAGACAAGGACACATCAACAGGGCAGAATTTATGTTTTACTGTGTGTGTGTGTGTAAAGAAAGGGGGGGCGGCTCAGTGAATTTCTTTGTAGAAAAAAATTGAATGCAACTTAACGAATTGTTTGTAGTTTTTTTTATAATTCAAATCATTGCTGAATAAATTATAAATTATAGATTTTATATGTTTCTATTTTCTTGAAATCCTCTGACTCTGTCTTGCAGTATTTTGTGGTTATAGAAATGTTGAGAGAAAAAGCTAAGGACATTATTACAAACTAACCTACACAGAACTTAAATAGTCACATTTTATGACCAAACTTGACCATAGAAAGCTATAATTGATCATTATTATAATCACAACTTTTTCCACAGCCATGAAATCTGCAACCATAAGGTCAGAATTACATATGTTATCACCTAACTTGACCATAAATAACCATAATTGATCAAAATTATTAATCGCAGCTATTTTCCACAGCCATGAAATCTGCAAGCATAAGGTCAGAAAGGCATTTTATTATCCAACCTGACCATAGATAGCTATAATTGATCAAAATTATTAATCGCAACTATTTCCACAGCCATGAGATCTGCAAGCATAAGGTCAGAATGGCATTTTATGACCCAACCTGACCATATATAGCCATAATTGATCATTATTATTTATCGCAATTAGTTCTGCAGCAATGAAATCTACAAGCATGAGGTCAGAATGACATTTAATGACCCAACCAACTAATAAATAACAATATTTGGTCAGAATTCTTCAACCGAATTTTATCATAGTAATGAAATTTGCTAGTCTCAAGTAAACCATCCCATATAGATCTAACTATTCAGGGTCATTATTTTTCATTGCAACTTTTATCACAGCCAAGAAGTTTGAGCCATATTTTACATATTTCTATAGAAATACAAAAGTTCTATAAGCTATAATAAAATTACCTCCATGCATTTTTTCTTTCCTGATAAAATCACTACTGAGAAACGTGATGTACTTTCATTTTACTTACATAATTAAATCTGACAGAAAATTAAGACCAACGGTGCTTCTTGTAGTTAAGAAAATTTAATGTTTCGCAAAATAATGTGAGATGTCACATAGCAGTTTGAATAAAACAGAGGTTTCCCGCACATTTCGCATTTCCGGAACTTGCAGTTCTCACGCCGGAAGTTAACATAGCGAAAACCGGAACCGGGACTTGCAGTTTTCACAGACTTTAAAATCTCATACGACACCGTTCTTAAATGCTGCTCACTTTCCAATAAAACTGGACCGATAATTAACTGGACGTAAACCTGATAAATTAATCAAAACCGGACAGATAATAATCAAATCAAATCATTTTTTTTTCACATAGAATGTGACATTTACAAATATAACTAAAACAAACAAGTAAAAAATAACAGAGTTACGAATTCCCTGTCCTCATTTCTATCGACCGTTTTATAAACATGATAATTAATGATCATTAATAAAGGAACCTTCCTCATTTTCAATGCCTGTTAAAAATTTTTAGCATCTCCAGAGATCTGATCGTATATCTTACAATATAATTTAAAAAAGTGTAATTCTGCTAACAAAACAAACAACCAGAAATCACTGAAAGTCAAATTTTGCTGATCTTTTGAGAAGCGGACTTGATTTCAAGTGTTGACATTTCCACGTGTTGTTGTTTATCTTTAGTTAAACGCTTCTCTTTTTGGTATATTATTGCTAATCCCTACCGATAAAAAAAGAAAAGAAAAAAAGATAGGCGAAATATATAATCTATTTTGGAAACACCAGGACTGGGTTGCACAAAGCTCAATTAAAACTTAATAGACTATTAAAAGTTAATAGTCTATTAAATTAGTTGGAAATGTTAAAGCTTAATAGACTATTAAATATTTAATATTTAACGAAAGGATATGGAGTAAATGAACATGAGACAATAACACATATGTAAACTCCAACTGCAATAAATTTTAATGAGCTGTATGGCCATTTCGGAAATTAATTCCTCATCAGCAGCACTAGAACCCAAATATAGGAAATCCACAATTTCAAAAAATGTTTAAAATGTATAAAACCAAACGAAATCCGAATAGTCTATTAACTTTTGTGCAACCCAGTCCTGGTCTAAAAATAAAACAGGAAATCTGACAAACGCGCAAAGGATTATGGCTAATTGTTTCAGCCTTTGAGATTGTCCCCAGTATTTATATCGCTGTCGGAGTTGTGTATTGAATTACGTCACAGGTTAAGTTGCGCAATCGAATTGAGTATGAGCCACCTTAAAATATATTTATATTCTTTTTGTCGTCTTGCATCCGTCCGTCGCCCGTCTTAAAAAAGCCACTTAATAGCTCACCAGACCTAAACGTTGTGTGAGCTTTTGCGGTCAAATTGCGTTCATCGTCCGCCAACAGTTTCAAAAATCTTCTCATAAAATCACCATACCAATTGTAACCACACTTGACCTGAACCATCATCAGGGTATGTACTTTTAAGTTTCTTATTTCTAAGTCCGTAGACTAAACAACATTGTTGCTGTTACAAAAAAGGGGATAAATTGTTCTTTTGTTTTTCAGAATTTCAAGATCTACCTGCCCGCAATTTTGAGTAAAAATCGGGAAACCTGTCTTGGGGTTATTCACTTTTAACGTAAAATTTTGAAAAATTTTAATATTTATGACAATTATAACATATAGAGGTCAACTTGAAACTGCAAACAAGTTCGGCATACTATGATATTCAATTCTGGAAACTTTGAAGAAAATCTAAATGTTCATGTAGGAGTAATTGCCTTCTTTTTCAAATTTTCGTAATTATATACATTTTGTCTTGTATATATTTCAAAAAACGATTTGAGATGGAGGTCAAGTTTGTATAGCAAAAAAAATATGGAAATCTTTATATCAAGACATATGGAAATATGTTCAGCTTGTCAATAAAACAATTCTTACATATTCAGGTTCCCATCTCATCCGAGATAGCCAAACACTTAGGAATATAGTTTAGAGTATTTGAATATGTTGTAAAATGTTACTTCTTGAAACCCGTTTCATTCATCATGTTGATATTTACTAGGCATTGTAACATGATGATCATCTACCAAGTTTTGCATATCTGTACCAATGCAAATACAAAATGGATGCCGCTTCGGAATAGTTGAACATAAGACAATGTTTTGAATAGTTACTTGAAACCTGTTGATATTAACTAGGTATTGTAACATGATCGTCATAAAACAAATGCATGAATTTAGTACCCATTGTAGATCTAAGATGACTGAAACTGCAGATCATAGTTTAACATTAGACCCTGTGGGAAAATGTAAGAAATTGCAATATTTTGAAAACCGTTTCAAACTAAGGAGTATCTCCCTCATGCATAGCTCTGTCCTTAGCTGAAATTTGGCTTTTCTATTTTGATCCTTTTGGTTATTTGTTCTCTATTAGCTTTAACATGTTTTTCGATTAATGGTCTTCCGAATGTTTTAGTTTGATCTGCAATGATGAGACATAAGTTGTCGAAACGCGCATATGCAAAAAATGAATTAACAGTAACTTCGGTATTTTGTTATTCATATATCAAGTTGATATTAACTAAGCATTTTAACATGACAGTAATCTACCAGATGACTGACTATACTACCAAATGATTGTCACCTAAGGTTAATCATCAAACTCTGTGTGAAATTTTATTCGATCAGTGGACACCAGCTGAGTTATACAGGCTCACATTTGCGCCATATTTTGTATCTTTGATCCGACTGCAACCAAGCCTTATAGGATTATTTTTACCAGAATGCCCAGTTGAACAAAGGTGTTTTCAAAATATTGTTGACCCTTTGTCAGAGATTTATGATATTTTCTCTTTTTGTAAAATTTAGCGCCACAACTACGTCTTTTATCTGGTTTTCATCCAGAATTCCCAGTTATTGATCACATTCTTCAGCTGTGTCTGAATATCGTTTTTATAGTAACGTCGGTATTTTGTTATTTGCCAGAATTCTCACCTATTTGTTTTACAGAGTTATAGCCCTTTATAACTTTATATTCTACTGCATCTTTAATCAAAAAATGATAAAGATCCGTGCACAAAAACCAAAGTCATGCTGTCCATAGTTGCCAACGACGCCGCTTACCATACCATAAGGCGACCGCAAAATTTTGCGGTTGTATAAAAATTAAAACCAAACAATCTAAGGCTTTAACGACTGTCGGACTAATGACTGTCGGACTTATGACCGTCGGTCTAATGACTGTCGGACTAATGACTGTCGGACCACTGACGTGATAAAAAGCCAATAATATAAAAGAGACATTTATAATAAACAAAGTAAAAAAAGCATTAAAAGAAAAAATTTAAACAAGTCCGGAAAACAAATTTATTTGATGATAATAGAAAATCTGATCAAGGTAATAAATTACAGTCTTACACGAAATTTAAAAATATTTCAAATTTGAACCGTATTTAGAACAAACTAACAAGCATGATAGGCAAATGTTCACAAAGTTTAGAATAAGTGCACATAATTTGGATATTGAGAAGGGGCGTTACATAGGCATTAAAGCAAAGGACAGGATCTGCAGAATCTGTCAACAGGGTATTGAAGATGAGGAACATTTTCTTATACAATGTTCCAAATTAAACGAAATTAGAAATGATACCTTTAATTCAATAGCAGATAAATATAAGAACTATAACCATTTGAATAGTGAACAAAAATTAATTTGGCTTTCAGTTTTGGCATCGGAAGATAAGTATATGTTATCTGGATTTTGACATCTGTATATCGTAAAATATCATCCCGTGAGCCAGAATATGAAGCACAGGGGCGAGTGAGCGCAGCGAACGAGCCCCTAGCTTCATATTCTGGCGAGCGGGATAATATTTTACAGTATTCCAGCTTTCAAAATTCAGATAACTTTTTTATCGTCTTTTATTTCTTATTTCTATACAATAGTCTATTAGGTTTTGCGTCAAATTCTCCCAAGGTTGCACGGGAAATGAGTTTCATTCATTTTTTTTTTCAAATAGGAAATGTTTTTATTTTTTTTCTATGACTTCACAATATTTTTTGTCGGCTAACGTTATTAAATTGAGAAATTTTTTCATCGAACCGTGTTAACAAATCAAAATAAAGTCGTTTTTTTCATTGCAGAACCTCTCATTGCTTACATTCGCCTTCCAGTTCCTATGCATTTTTATGACGTCACAATGTAAACAAAATGGTGGCTCTGCTGAAGTTATCAGCGACCTAGTTTCCGTATTTTTTCGAACCTCCTGTTTTTAGTTTTGTGTATTGGTGACGGTGATTTGTTTACAAAATTGAAAACGGAAAATATAGAAAAGTCTTCATCCAATTAAGATTTATTTCTTGCAAAACGGATAATAAGGATATTGCTTGTTAAACATTGGGAGAATTGCCTTGATAACTCCAGGTCAACCTCTTGATAAGTTCGGGTCAACCGAATATGGCTTTTGTGGAAGGGCTCTGCAGGCTGAGATAGGTGGAGGGAAAGACGATAAATTTATTATATCAATAATTTCAAAACTATTGATTAAATTATTTAAACAAAAAGAGAGGTCGGGGAAGTGGCCATGGAGCCCAAATGGGCCCTTCACTGACCGATTAAAGAATGTATGAAATATTTACAGAAATTTTAAAAAGGTTTCGTTATTCTGACGCTTTCATCTTACTTTCCATCTTCCGAGATGACGGGCTAATTCTATTCAATAAAGATAGAAAACACCTTGAAGAATTCTTTGAAATAGCTAACAGCATTCATCCACTACTTAAATTTACATATGAAATTTCGAATGTACATATGCAAATTTTGGATTTAACCATATTGAACAGGCCGTGTAAAATTGTTTTTGATGAATTAAGGACTTCCTCGTCAGGTGCTACTAGCCCACAGGTAGATATAAATTAATTGTAAGTAATTGTCTGTACTGACATCAAATGAAATTGGGCCCGGGTAATTACGACCAAAATCGACCAAAAACACATATTTAGTGGATGATCGTGGATGAAACCAAATCATATTATTTTTCGATTATTCAAAAAGATTCCTCAATAAACGAACATGGTTATTATGTTTTGAAAATACGCTAGAATAAGCAAGGACATGATCTCTTATAGAATTCAACACCATCAATAATTAAAAACTGAAAAAGTTAAAACAAGCTGATAAAAGAACATGGTGACAATGTTATGAAATACTCTAGAATAGGTAATGACACGATTTTTCATGGACCGAATTTACGATGGGTTCCCTAGGTTTGTATGTTGAAAACGGCAATTTGGACCTACTTGTCCAATGTCGGCTGGGCATTTCTAGGGGCTTTGCAAAGTTGGGCCTTATAGGGCAGGTAGGTACATGTAATAGCTTTCATTTCCCTAGACCCGTACAAAATTTTTGGAACCGAATTTACAGAGGGTACCCTAGGTTTGTATAGTGAAAACGACAATTTGGACCTGCTTTGTTAATGTCGGCTGGGCCTTTCGAGGGGCTTTGCAAAGTTAGGCCTTATAGGGCAGGTAGGTACATGTAATACCTTTCATATGAGTCTTAGCGTATGACCCCTAGACCCGTACGAAAAATTAAGACGCTGTTCCATATAGGATACCCTAGGACGAAAAAGACCGATTTGGACGAACTTGGCCAATGTCGCCTGGACCTTGCAAAGAGCACAGTCGGGTATTACATGACAGGTAGGTACATTTAATACCTTTTTTTTTACTTATAGCGTATGATCCTAGACCCGTACGACCATTTTGTGACCGAATTTACGGAGGGTACCCTACGTTTGTAGAATGAAAACGGCAATTTGGACATACTTGGCCAATGTCGGCAAGGCCTAGAGGCTTTGAAAAGTTGGGCCTTATAGGACAGGTAGGTAAATATAATAGCTTTCATTTGAGCCATAGCGTATGACCCCTAGACCCCAACGAAAAATTGGGACGCTGTTCCATAGAGGGTACCCTACATCGAAAAATACCAATTTGGACCATCTTGGCTAATGTCGGCTGGACCTTGCTAGGAGCAAAGTGGGGCATTATATGGCAGGTAGGTACATGCAATAACTTTCATTTGAGCTATAGCGTATGATCCCTAAACCCGTACGAAAAATTTTGAGACCGAATTTATGGAGGGTACCCTAGATGTGTATAGTGAAAACGGCAATTTTGACATACTTGGCTTATGTCGGCTGGGCCTTTCTATGGTCTTCGCAAAGTTGGGCCTTATAGGGCATGTAGGTACATGTGATACCTTTCATTTGAGCTATAGCGTATGACCCCCTAGACCCGTACGAAAAATTGGGACGCTGTTCCATAGAGTGTACCCTACATCGAAAAATACCAATTTGGACCAACTTGGCTAATGACGGCTGGACCTTGCTAGGAATTTTGCAAAGTCGGGCATTATATCGCAGGTAGGTACATGTGATAACTTTCATTTGAGCTATAGTGTATGATCCCTAGACCCGTTTGAAATTTTTGGGACCAAATTTACGGAGGGTTCCCTGGGTTTGTATAATGAAAACGGCAATTTGGACCTACTTGGCTAATGTCGACTGGGCTTTTGTAGGGGCTTCGCAAAGTTGGGCCTTATAGGGAAGGTAGGTACATGTTATAGCTTTCATTTGAGCCATAGCGCATGACCTCTAGACCCGTACTAAAAATTTGGACGCTCTTACATATAGGGTACCCTACGACGAAAAATACCGATTTGGACCAACTTGGCTAATATCGGCTCGACCTTGCTAGGAGCAAAATCGGGCATTATATGGCAGGTAGGTACATGTAATAGCTTTCATTTAAGCCATAGCGTATGACCCCTAGACCCGTACGAAAAATTGGGACGCTGCTTCATATAGAATACCCTATGACGAAAAATACCGATTTGGACGAACTTGGCTAATGTCGGCTGGACCTTGCTAGGAACTTTGCAAAGTCGGGCATTTTATGGCAGGTAGGTACATGTAATAACTTTTATTTGACTTAAAGCGTATGATCTCTGGACCCGTACGAAATTTTTGGGACCGAATTTACGGAGGGTACCATAGGTGTGTATAGTGAAAACGGCAATTTGGACCTACTTCGCTGATGTCACCTGGGCCTTTCTAGGGGCTTCGCAAAGTTGGGCCTTATAAGGCAGCTAGGTATATGTTATAGCTTTTATTTGAGCAAAAGCGTATGACCATCACCCGTAGAAAAACTTTGGACGCTGTTCAATAGAGGGTACATTACATCGAAAAATAACAGTTTGGGTAAAATTTGCTAATATCGGCTGGACCTTGTTAGGAGCAAAGTCTGGCATTATATGGCTGGTAGGTACATGTAATTACTTTCATTTGAGCCATAGCATATGACCGTTAGACCCGTACCAAAATTTCGAACACTGTTGCATAGAGGGTACCCTATATCGAAAAATACCAATTTGGACCAACTTGGCTAATGTCGGCTGGACCTTGCTAGGAATAAAGACGGGCATTATATGACAGGTAGGTACATGTAATGGCTTTCATTTGAGCTATAGCGTATGATTCCTAGACCCGCACGAAAATTTTTGGACCGAATTTACGGAGGGTACCCTAGGTTTGTAAAGTGAAAACGGCAATTTGGACCTACTTGGCTAATGTCGGCTGGACATTTCTAGGAGCTTTGCAAAGTTCGGCCTTATAGGGCAGGTAGGTAGGTGTAATAGCTTTCATTTGAGCCAGAGCGTATGACTCCTAGACATGTACGAAAAATTCGGACGCTGTTCCTTAGAGGGTACCCTACATCGAAAAATACCAATTTGGACCAACTTGGCTAATGTCGGCTAGACCTTACCAGGAGAAAAGTCGGGCGATACATGGCAAATAGTAACGTGTAATAGCTTTCATTTAAACTATAGCGTATGATTCCTAGACCCGTTCAAAAATTTTGTGACCGAGCTTACAGAGAGTACCCTTGGTTTGTAAAGTGAAAATCTCAATTTGGACTTCCTGGCAAATGTCGACTGGACTTTTCTAGGGGATTTGCAAAGTTGGGTCTTATAGTGCAGGTAGGTACATATAATAGCTTTCATTTGAGCCATAGTTTATGAAACCTAGACCCGTACGAAAAATTCGGACGCTGTTCCATGGAGGGTACGCTACATCGAAAAATGCCGATTTGGACCAACTTGGCTAATGTCGGCTGGACCTTGCTAGGAGCTTTTAAAAGTCGGGCCTAATAGGGCAGGTAGGTACATGTAATAGCTTTCATTTAAGCCAGAGCGTATGACCCCTAGTCCCGTAAGAAAATTTTGTGACAGAATTTACGGAGGGTACTCTAGGTTTGTATAGTAAAAACGGCAATTTGGACCTACTTGGTTAATGTCGTCTGGGCCTTTCTAGGGGCTGCACAAAGTTGGGCCTAAAAGGGCAGGTAGGCACATGTAATAGCTTTCATTTTAGCCATAACGTATGACCCCTAGACCGCACAAGAAATTCGGACGCTGTTCCATAGAGGGTACCCTACATCGAAAAATACCGATTTGGCCCAACATGGCTAATGTCGGCTGGACCTTGCTTTCAGCATTATATGGCAGGTAGGAACATGTAATAGCTTTCATTTGAGCTATAGCGTATGATCCCTAGACCCGTACGAAAATTTTGTGAGCAAATTAACGGAATGTACCCTAGGTTTGTATAATGAAAACGGCAATTTGGACCTACTTGGCTAATGTCGGTTGGGCCTTCTTAGGGGCTTTGCAAAGTTGGGCCTTATAGGGCAGGTAGGTACATTTAATAGCTTTCATTATAACCATAGGGTATAACCCCTAGACCGTACGAGAAATTGGACGCTGTTCAAGAGAGGGTAACCTACATCGAAAAATATCGATTGGCCCAACTTGACTATTGTCGGCTGGACCTTGCTAGGTGCTTTGCAAAGTCGGGCATTACATGGCAGGTAGGTACATGTTATACTTTTCATTTGAGCTATAGCGTATGAACCCTAGAACCGTACCAAATAATTGGGACCGACTTTACGGAGGGTACCCTAGGTTTGTTAAGTGAAAACGGCAATTTTGACCTACTTGGCTACTGTCGGCTGGGCATTTCTAGGGGCTTCGCATAGTTGGGCCTTATAGGGCAGGTACGTACATGTAATAGCTTTCATTATAGTCATAGCGTATGACCCTAGATCGTACGAAAAATTCGGACCCTGTTCAATAGAGGGTACCTTACATCGAAAAATAACAATTTGGCCCAACTTGGCTAATGTCGGCTGGACCTTGCTACGAGCTTTGCAAAGTCGGGCATTACATAGCAGGTAGGTACATGTAATAACTTTCATTTGAGCTATAGCGTATGATCCCTAGACCTGTACGATTACCATAAAAAGTCTACCCTGTTACCAAAATATGTCTTTCCTGTTACCATGGTAAGTTTTTCTTCCAGATATTTGTTTATAACATCGAGTAAGTATGAATGGTTCAAAGATAATATAAGATCAAATTACATATAAATACTGGCTAATGATTTAGTAATTCTAGTTTGAAAGCTCTGATTTGTCTATCTTGTTACCAAATCTGTCTATCCTGTTACTTTTAACATGGTAACGGGATAGACAGTAACAGGATGGAAAATTTTACACTTCTTTTGATTTTATGAAAAGATAACCGCTCCCTACCTATCGGTGTTGGCATTTCCAAAAATTGTTTTTGTGTTTGAATAGTAAAACTAGTTTTTAAGAGATTAACTTTTTAAAAATATCGT
>MJUU01000532.1:27665-44876 GCA_002080025.1 Modiolus philippinarum | reverse complement strand
GGGGGGGGGGGGGGTAACAGGGAGAATTTTTGGCATAGAATTCTCGAAGTGGTTACAGGATAGACATGAAAGCGTGGGACAAGTTCATTTTCTAATTTTTAAATAATATACGAATTAATATGTTTAAATCAGAATGATTGAACAAATATTCAGATTCTAACGATTCCAGAATGCCATTGTACTCATCTGCGAACATCTGCGAAATATTTCAAAAAGTTTGTCAAATCTGGAATTTCTTAGCTGGGACATGCTGAAATTGCGAAGAAGGGTCCTTTAAGTTCACATTTTTATGTATTTGAATAACCAAATTGCATAAATTATATATGTCAATAGTCAGAAACAATGCAAACTTTCCGATAGACAAACAACCAAACCGATTTATTGATTAGATTTTTATGTAGCATAGGTGGACAGAAATTTGCACTTTTTTGCAAAATGACCCATATACATCATGAATATAAAAGCTTAAATAATTTTTACTGTTTAGCTTAAAAGGTAAAACAGTCACTACATGATCAGTTTTAGACTGACTCTTCTATATCATTTAAGGATAAAATATAAAAATTATCAACAGTACTACATTTTGTATACTTGCATTCAATTCACTTTTCATACAACTGCGATTTTTTTGTGTATCGGAAGTTTGCCATTCCATATCTTTAACTTATGAGGCATCTATTCCCCCTCCCCCTTGATGTTTTATCTATGACCAAGGTGTAATATGCATATAGGGAATAGTTGATGTTTGTTGGGATGATGTTTAGCAAACTGTAAACTCCAACAGTAATTGGACCAATACCAGTAATTTGTCTAGTTCCAACTAACAAAGTAACACTTGCTTTTTCGATATATTTATCATTTCAATATTTAACAACAAATATATATACACAACAGACAATGCTCAATTAAAATTGACATGTATGAACAGGTGTAACAAATGTGGATTAAATTTTTAGTTCGCCTCAACGAAGTTGAGGGGGACTATTGGAGTACCTCCGGCATCCTCGTCCATGTCTACGTACGTTTTCGCATTTGGCATATATCTCTGCAACTATGCGTGGTACGGTCATCAGACTCTGTATGCAGGTGCATCTTGGGTTGACTCACAGCCTCCAAGAAAAGTTGGTCTCTCTAACCTATATTTTTTCGCTTGGTTGGCTTCCATTCAAATTTACATCCAAGTTCATATCTCAGTCAGTATACATGCTAGGATCAAATTACCTTGCATATGCATTTATCTCTGATGGTAGGTCTGCATCAAGTAAAAATTAGGTCACTTTGACCTATATTATATGCTTGATTGATTTACATTCAAGTTTTTGGACGAGTTCAGATCTCAGTCACTATGCATGGTAGGATCATGTAACCTCGCATATGCATGCAACTCCAATGGTAGGTCAGCATCCAGGCAAAATTAGGTCACTGACCTATATTTTACGCTTAATTGATTTACATTCAAGTTAATGGACGAATTTTTTGACGAGTTCAGATCTTAGTCACTATACATGATAGGATCATGTAACCTTGGATATGTACACATCTTCGATGGTAGATCAGCATCCAGGCCAAATTTGGTTACTCTGACAACGTGACGAGACGAACTCTGTTTTCGTTGATTACCTATGTTTTTGAAATTGGTGCATAATTGAGTAATTTTTCGTCAAAGATTTTTCTGCATTGTTTTATGTTTCAGATCTGAAATTTTTTCACATGCTGTATTGTCGTGCAATATTATGGGATGTTTTCAGACCAATCCGGATACCGCTTTCTGTTAACCGATTTAGTTAATATTTGACACTTGCAGCATTATACAGTAATTTTTCGTAAAATTTTTCTTTGCAGTGTTATATTATACAGCTTTGAAACTTTGTCACAAGCTTTGTATAGTCATGCCATATTGTGGGATGCGATTTCAGACCAATCGAAACACTACTTCCTGTCTACTGACTTAGTCAATTTTGATGTTTGTATTCACACACACATGAATTTTCAATTTCCCTCTATGATTCAGGGTACAATGAAGCCATTCTGTGACAGCTCTTGTTCTACAAGGATTTCTCAGCTTTCGTATGCAATAATGATCTGATATTTGGTCTGAAGCTTAAGTGTGATGAGATGTGTCTCCTCTTTTCAAGTCCGTAACGCATATACTTCCTGTTTGACAACAACTTTGATTTTTTCCAATCATAGCCATATATTGAAATTTTTCGTCAAGGATTTCTTAGCTTGTGTATGTAGTAATCAAAATTTTCACTTCATTATGTTCCCCCCCCTCTTAAGGGGCAGACATATTGTTTTTTGTCTTTTCCATCTATCGTCCGTCAGTCTGTCCTTCACAAAGTTTGTTGGCGCCAATTCTCCTATGTCTTTTATTCACAAAGTTTGTTGTGAATCATGCCTAGTTGTGTATATCGTCTCGCCGGATTAATCGGCTTTATGCCCCTTTTTGACTTAGAATTTTGCAAAAATGAATTTGTGGACGCCAATTCTCCTACATCTTTCATCGAATTTCAACCAAACTTCAAAGGATTGTTGACCAGATGTGCCTTTTTGACTTAGAATTTTGCAAAAACAAGAGCTGGCGCCGAATGGCAGCCTGATATACCCCCGCTCATTGAGCCCTGAATCAATGTGGCAAATGCAAATTTAATTGTATGGAACACAATACAGGTGTAGACACAGTACAAGTGTGGACACAATACAAGTATAAACACAATGATATAATCTTAGTAACCAACATGTTCAACGATAACTGTCACCACAACGATTGAATCTGCTTTACATTTTCAAAAGAAACTGTGACAAAAATTCCATATATATTCTACAACAATGAAAAACAATGATGTCTAGGAAAACAAGAAGTGCTTATGCCTTAACATTAAAATGTATAAAAACAATAGATTGGACCGTAAGAAAGCTCTGTGCAAAACAACAATTGTATCCCACTAACAGTTTCAGAAAAAATTGTGACAAAAAATTCAATATATTGTACAACAATGAAAAACAATGACATATTGGCAAACAGGAAGTGTTTATGGTGTAAATTTGAAATCAGAATACATGATAGATTGGAACATAGAAAGCTCTGTGCAAAATAACAATTGAATCCTATATACAGTTTAAGACAAAATTGTGAAAAAAAATTTCATATATTGCACAACAATGAAAAACAATGACGTCTCAGCAAACAGGAAATGTTTATAGCATTACCTTGAAATGGAATACACGATAGATTGGACCATACGGATGCTCTGTGCAAAACAACAATTGAATTCAATTTACAGTTTCAGAAAAAATTGTGACGAAAAATTCCATATATTGTACACAAATGAAAAACAATAATGTCTCGGCAAACAGGAAGTGCTTATGACTTAACCTTGAAATCGGAATACACGAAAAATTAGACCATAAGGAAGCTCTGTGCAAAAAAAATGAATCCCACTTTCAATTTCAGAGAAAATTTTGATGAAAAATTCCATATATTGCACAACAATGAAAAACAATGACGTTTCGGCAAACAGGAAGTGCTTATGACGTAACTTTAAAATTGGAATAAATGATAGATTGGACCATAAGGAAGCTCTGCGCAAAAGAACAACTGAATCCAATTTACAGTTTCAGAAAAAAATGTGACGAAAAATTCCATATATTGTACATAATGAAAAGTAATGATGTCTCGGCAAAGAGGAAGTGCTTACGACATAACTTTAAAATTGGAATACACGATAGATTGGACCATAAGGAAGATCTTTGCATAACAAAAATTGAATGCCTCTTACAGTTTCCATATATTGCACAACAATGAAAAACAATGACGTCTCGGCAAACAGATAGTACTAATGACGTAACTTTAAAATTGGGATACACGATAGATTGGACCATCAGGAAGCTATGCGCAAAAGAACAATTGAATCCATCTTACAGTTTCAGAAAAAAATTGTGACGAAAAATTCCATATGCTGTACAACAATAAAAAAAACAATGAAGTCTCGGCAAACAGGAAGTACTTATGCGGTAACCTTGAAAAATACATATACACATCGGACCATCATGAGGAGGCTGTTGACAAAATATGAATTCATTCTGTTAAGTAGTTGCTGAGAAAAGTGCTGTTACGGACGGACGAACGGACGAACAGAGGTAAACCAGTATAACCCCACTACTATGTAGCGGGGTATAATAATTTTGTTGATGCCAATTCTTCTACATCTTTCATCAGATTTCAACCAAACTTCACAGGATTGTTGACCATCATGCCTGGTTGTGCATACTGTGTCGCCGTATTGATCAGCTAATATTTGTGGGAGTTATGCCCTTTTTTACTTTGAATTTTGCAAAAATAATTTTGTGGACGCCAATACTCCTACATCTTCATCGGATTTCAACCAAACTTCAAAGGATTGTTGACCATCATGCCCCTTATCCACTTAGAATTTTGCAAAAATAATTTTGTGGACGCCAATACTCCTACATCTTCATCGGATTTCAACCAAACTTCAAAGGATTGTTGACCATCATGCCCCTTATCGACTTAGAATTTTGCAAAAATAATTTTGTGGACGCCACTTCTCCTACATCTTTCATCAGATTTCAACCAAATTTCACAGGATTATTGACCATTATGCCTAGTTGTGCTTAGCGTGTCGCCGTATTGATCAACTTATTTTTGTGGGAGTAATGCCCCTTTTTGACTTAGAATTTTGCAAAAAGTTTGTGGACGCCAATTCTCCTACACCTTTCATCGGATTTCAACCAAACTCCACAGGATTTTTGACCATCATGCCTAGTTGTACATGTACATATCGTCTCGCCGTATCAATCAGCTAGTTTTTGTGGCAGTTATGCCCCTTTTTACTTAGAATTTTGCAAAATTAAGTTTGTTGACGCCAGTTCTCCTACACCTTTCATCGGATTTCAGTAGTTGATATGGCAAAAAGCCGTAGGTTTTCAAAAAACGTTTTTTGAAAACCTACGGCTTTTCCCCATAGTTAACTACTATCTACGGGACTAACGAAAATAAGCAATTGTTATTCACTNTGTTGACGCCAGTTCTCCTACACCTTTCATCGGATTTCAACCAAACTTCACAGGATTGTTGACCATTATGTGTAGTCGTGCATATCGTCTCGCAGGATTGAATGGCTAATTTTTGTTGGAGTTATGCCCCTTTTTGACTTGGAATTTTGCAAAATTGAGTTTATGGACACTTATTCTCCTACATCTGTCGACAAAGGATTTCATCTATACTTCACAAGATTGTTGACGATAATGCTTAGTAATGTGCATATTGTTTATCTGGAATGATCGGCCACCCAGTGGCAAAATAAAACTAACTTGAAGGACATTACATACAGGGGGGGGGGGGCATTCGTTTTTGTATCAAAAACACACTTCTAGTTTGTAATTACTTTTAATTGATTTAGAAGAAATTAATTTTTGATGTTTTTCTTAGAATTTTGCCAATATTTCAAAAGAAATTTTGCTATGAAAATCAGAAAAAGTTGACAAAAAATCAGCAACATGAAAGTAAATTAATATATACGTCTTCTCCTGCAATCAAATAATCAACAATACTTTGCCCATGTAAATTGTAACAAGTTAATTGGCCATGCAAATCACCTATTTTTCTACCGTTCACGAATTAAACCAACTAAATCATGCTCTTACTTTTTTGAATAAGATGAGTGTGGGGTGTACCTTGTATGATTTTGATGTAATTTTCAAAAATACCCAAACCACCATAAAACCTTCCATTATTTGACACACGTGATTTTACACGTCTATACATAAAGGATAGTAATTAAAACCTTCAATTTCTAATTTGGTGTTACATCCAACATGGGTTTCAGCTAACACAATTACTCTTTAAAAATACTTGTTTCTATTTTGATTAATACCAATCAACAGAGCTTTTGAGAACAATAAAAACTTTGACAGCTAGAGTTATCCTTCTTTATCTGAGGATTGTATTGTTCTATAACTAACTACAAATGCCCATCTGGATCTTTGTGTAGTACTGTGTGTAATGCTATTTTTATGTCTGATGCCAAGATATATAACAGATGGAAGTTGTGACTATATATAACGGATTATTGTTGTCTGAAACAAAAAACTAGATAAATATTATAAAAATAAAAATATTTACGGCTTAACTATATCTATAACGAAGTGGCGAGGTGTTATGTGATACCCTCAGTCGTGTGTCCGTCCGTCCGTCCGTCCCCCTATTAACTTGTGAGTTATGCCCCTTGAAACTTTGAAATTTTGCCAATTTTAGGATTTCCGACTGATAACTTGTGAACGAAATAGTACAAGGTCTTCAAACTTGGCATGCAAATTGTTTACAACAAAACTCAGGTCAAGTTCGTTTTTGGGTTCAGAGGTCTAAGGGGTTCTGGAGTTATGCCCCTTGAAACTTTGAAATTTTGCGAATTTTAGGGTTTCCGACTAATAATTTGTGAACGAAATAACAAAGTCTTCAAACTTTGTTACCCCGCCACACGAAGTGGCGAGGTATTATGTGATACCCTTAGTCGTGTGTCCGTCCGTCCCCCAAAGGTTTCAGACTGATAACTTGTGAACGAAATGACACAAGGTCTTCAAACTTCGTATACAAGTTGTTTACTACAAAACTCGGGTCAAGATCGATTTTAGATTCAGAGGTCCAAGGATTTTTCGAGTTAAGCCCCTTGAAACTTTGAAATTTTGCCAATTTTAGGGTTTCCAACTGATAACTTGTAACGAAATAACACAAGGTCTTCAAACTTGGTATGCAAGTTGTTTACTACAAAACTCAGGTCAAGTTCGATTTTGGGTTCAGAGGTCCAAGGGGTTCTGGAGTTATGTCCCTTGAAACTTTTACTGATAGTTGTCCTTCTGATTGTGGTATGAGTTATCTGTTCATAACCGAACTGATTGTTCAGTATGAGTTTCCCTACTTCGGTTTCTTTAATATGGGATAATTGTTTGTTTATTTTCTCACAGTAAAAAAGTTTAATCTTATTACCGAAATCATGTGGGGTTATATTCAAAGATTGTAAACTAAAAGTTGATTTTACTTGATTCACAAATTTTGTAAAAGAGGAACGTACACAATATGATTCTAAGGCGTTTATACAGTGTTGAAGCCCTGAAGGAGATTCAGATATTAAAACTAGATCGTCAGCGTAAAGTAAATGATTTAACTTAAACTTATCAATTGTTGCTGGCATTGTTTCGTTGTGGTTTTCAAAACATGATGAAATGTCATCAATAAAAATGTTAAATAAAGTAGGACTTAAACTGTCACCTTGTTTTACTCCAAGGGTACCCCTAAAAGGATCACTGTAATGGTTACCAGATTTACACGAAAATTCAGTATTTGAATACATGTTTTTAATCAATTGTAGAAATTTTCCTCCTATCCCCTTTTCGGTCATTTTTTGTATTAGGAATTTTCTTGCAACACTGTCAAACGCCTTTTTAAAATCTACAAAACAGATATACATTTATAAAAATACAATAGTCAAGAGAGTGGTTAACCACCTAAATTGGGCACAATCAAAATTAAAACAAATATAAAAGTACATCTGAATTTAAAAGATAAAAAGGGGTAAAAAAGCACAATATTTCGACATGTAATGTCTTTGTCAAGGGTAAAGTAAAAAAATAATAATAATAAACACGTGTAATCACGCTCGAAGAAATGGAGAAATTAAAAACCTATATTGAATAGGTGTGCAGCGAGCCGAGACATTTGATAAATCTAGCTAATCTTGAACACTTTCACAAAGAGATGATTGAAATAATGGGGTCGTGAAACAAAAATGTGTAATGACAGGAAATTTAGTGAAAAATGATTATAAAAGATAAAAGTTAAAAAGACAAAACGTGAAAAAAAGGACCAAAAATGAAGAAATTTTAAATAAAACCAATATGAAAAAAAGGTGATGTGACAAACTGATGTTGAACTATACATTACTGGTACGAAAGTTCCTTTATGTTCAAACCTCGGGGTCTGAAAGTTCCAAGAAGATAGATGGCTCTCAGTTCGAGTTCCTGTCTGTGTTTCATGGTTCCGTCGGTTTTCATAAGGACAGTCACCCGCATATCCGAGATGCTGTGATTGGCGAGTTGGAAGTGGTTAACGACTGGGCAGTCACTGTTGTTTCTAACGGAGCGAAGATGTTCCGCAAAACGGTCACCCAGTCGGCGACACGTTTCGCCGACATATAGTTTTCCACAGCTAATGCACCGAATCGCATAGATTACATTCTCGGTAATGCAGGTGAATCCATTTTGGATGGTGAACACGTTATTGGGCCCCCGTACTTCAGTAGTTTCCCATGTAAAGGGACAGGCATTGCATCTGGACCTATTGCACTTTCTCGTTTCCCTGTAGTCAGCTTTAGAGATGTTTCTCTTGGATTTAAACGAGCTGCTGACTAAATGTTGCCTCAAACTCTTACCTTTCCGAAATGCTGAGATAGGTGTGGACTCAAAGATCTCAGCCATTTCAGTGTCTGCAAGGACAATGGATTTGAAATTCTTCAAGAGGATGTTCCGGATGGCAACAGTGTGCGGATGGTAGTCAAGCACCAGAGGAACACGATCGCCATTTGTCTTGTTGACTTTAGGTCTCAGTGTATTGGTCCTGTTTTGTTTAGAGACTGAGTCCAGAGCCCTGTCAAGAACCCCTCCAGTCTGGGAAAAGAAATCTCCGTTAAACTGGAACGTGTTTAGGTTAGGGACTAGCTCTGTAAGTCTCAAAATGATGTCGGTACTGAAATATGGATTAGGACGCTTGTTGAGAAAAAATTTTATTGCTAAAATGGCTTCGTTGTTAGGTATGCTCGTGTAAAGAGCAGTAATGTCCATGGTGAAGATCCGAGTGTTTCTGCCAACCAAAGTGATGTCGTCCAAAATACTCAGGGCGTGATTGGTATCTTTGATGAAAGAGGGCAGATTTTCAACTATTGGCATAAAGATTTCATGCAAAAAACTTGAAATATGCTCTGTTGGGCAATTACAGGCCGAAACGATAGGTCTTCCTGGGTTAGAAGGTTTATGAATTTTGGGTAACATATAAAAACGAGAAGTACGAGGTTGAAATACAATCAGGCTTTTAGCTTCGCCAGGCAAAATTTCATTTTCAATTGCCTCGAGGACAGTACTTTTAACAAGTTTTTGATTTTCTTTAGTATTAGTGCAATTTATTGTAGAATTTAGTGTCTGAAAGTTGTTTACGACCCTCTTGGGCATAAGCGTTGACATCCCATGCGACAACGGCTCCCCCTTTGTCAGCGGGTTTAATCACAATATCTGTCCTTTGTTTTAAACCTCGCAGTGCTGCCCGTTCGTCACTGGTCAAGTTATGCTTTTTTAGGGGTTTGGTTTTAAGTGATTGAATCTGTCCGAGGCAGGCAGTAAAGTATTTGTTCAGTGTAGGAAACCAGGAAGCCTTAGGTGTAAATTTAGAAGGTTTATGGTTAAATTGTTGAAAAATTGAGGCACAATCGAGATTGTTTTGATCGTTCTCCAAATCGTGGTCAGACTTATTGGCAAAAAAAGCTTTGAGAAGAAGACGTCTGAAGAAAGATGGAACATCTGTGTCCTTTTGGAACCCATCAGCAGTGGCGGTAGTGGGAACGAAATAACTGAATACCGAAATTACTGAGAATTTACTTTCTGCATATGCGCATTTCGCCAACTTATGTCTCATCAGTGCAGATAAAAATCTAAACGTTTGGAAAACCATAAACTCAAAGATGTTTAAAAACTGATAGAGAACAAATAACCAAAGTGACCTAAAATTCAGTCCTTTTGAAAGGAGGCTTTTCTCAGCTTCCGTTAAAACTATAGAGGACTCAGGTACACAGCGGACAGTTTCATCAACAATTGGAGTGTCAACTGTAGTGTTTACTAAGACTTGACGGCTGGTGTCCTGTGACATACATTTATATATTAATTGTTGATTTTCTTTTATATTTGATTTTAGAATTCCTCCCGGCATCTATTTTCTTGCTTTGGTATTTGATTGCATTGGATGCGCTGTAAAAGATGTCGAACAAACAAAAAACGGCATGTCAACACGTCGTTTTCATATTTTCGCCATTATATATATCATTTTGTAATATAAATCCTTTAATCTTAGAATGATTTAATACTAATAAAATGGAAGGCAATGCTTAAACAGTGCATTAACTGACGGCTTTGCATTCATGCAAAAAATAATCAGCACTGTTCATTGGTCATATTACAAAGGTAAACGGAAAAAAAGTCACAGGAAAAAAAGTCACAGGAAAGAAAGTCACAAATTTGGTAGGAAAAAAGGTCACAGGAAAAAAAGTCACAAGAAAAAAAGTCACAGGAAAAAAAGGGATCTCCTGAAGTTGATGATCCCAATACATGTATACATGTATTGTTAACAATACATGTATATTTATTTTGTACAAGTATTGTTAGTTTTTTTTTAAAAAATTTGTATTGTGATATTTAATTATTAAATAAACAATTTAAGTTAACTGGATATCTTGTTAACATAACACATTAAGTGTCAGATGTATGTCTTCTTTTCACTAACATTTAGTTAAATTGTTTGTGTATTGATTACAAATGATACATCTTGACTTTTCTTGAGACAAAAGTTGTTGAAATAGATGATATTCAGAGTACACAGGAAGTTAAGCTATAAAATTGCCATGTTCAGAAGACAGAAATAACCATAATTTTCATTAGAAATTGCCTTTTTCTGACCATATTATATTGTATAATGCCATAAAGACCAAGTTTTCACATCACAATTTGAAATGTCTTACTGTGATGGTTGAATAAACTTTCACCAGAGACATTTAATTACGGTGTTTTATATGTCTCTGCTTTCACCAATCTTAACTAAAACATCAGGTCTACTGAGATTGATAGGGAAACGGGTTTGGGAAGGGAGAGGTGTGGATACCCATTAACGGCTAGTTTTTGCTAGTGCCGGTACCAAGTTCCTATCGATATTTCTGTTTGTGACTTGTCTCTAGTCGGTTATGTGTTTTTGAATATGAATTTGTGTCATCTTGCTTTTTTCAAAATGTAAATGTTGTGGCTAATATTATAAAGATTGTCTTATGTCTTCTGATATTATTTTGCTCAAAATAAATTGTTTAATGAAAAAAGGTCAATCAGAGATTGCAATCCCCCCGCTCACCTGTTTTGGACCAACACTAAAGTTTGGTTTTGAAAATGTATATATAGGAAATATCAATTAAAAATTTAATTTAACATTAAAGTTTTTTGCAATCTGACTATTGAAATTGATCATCATTACTGTTAGGAATTGAAAAAGATATGGTTGCTAGGTAGAATTCCAAAAACTAAGAGGTCTTTAAGACTTTCAGGAAATTTACCAAAATAAGAATCAAAGATTTTTGCAGTCTTTCTATTGAAAACAATGATTCTTAATGTAAGTAATTGAAAAAGGTATGGTTGCTATGTTGAATTCCCAAAAATAACAGGTCTTTAAGACTTTCAGGAAATTTACCAAAATAAGAATCAAATTTTTTTGCAATTTGACTATTGAAAATTATCACCATTACTGTTAGGAATTGAAAAAGATATGGTTGCTAGGTAGAATTCCAAAAAATAACAGTGGCAATGCCCTGAGGGTCCATACGAAAATTCCGACGCCCTCAGTGAAGTTGCCACATAATATGTGAGTCGATTCCCATGTTTCAACTTTCTAGCCCAAATAGCCTTGGAGATTTCTCAGATTATTGGATATCCCGAAAATTCGTTTTCGCCCATAATTTGCCCCTAGGGCGTTTGACAGAAACTCTGAACCCCTAGCGCGCTAGTTCAGATCATACTCTAGTATGGTGCCAAGTTTCAAATTTCTACCTCTTATAGTTCCAGAGCTATCGGGGAGCACTACACACATACGTACGTACGTACATACGGATGGACTGCATTACATAATCCCCCTGCTTTCGCTAAGCGGGGGGATAATTATGATATATAGTGCTTAAAATAAATAAATTTATAGAAAATGTTGCTTCTATTTGCACTTATTAAATAAATAGGTAACAATACATATAAAAATACATGAACAAATTAATTATTTTAATTAGACAGGTAACAATCGGTGCATTTCATTTGCGCACTTTTGCATATCATTTGCGCACATTTTTTATTTTATTTGCGCACTTTTTGTATTTCATTTGCGCACTTTTTTTTTATTTCATTTGCGCACATTTCATTTTTTTTCATTAGCGCACATTGCTATACCACGCATATCATATAGCCAAAACAAAAATTAATTTAGTATTCATAAAGACATTAAATTATTTTCTGTTAAGTTACACCCCTTCCGTTAGCCGGACATTTTTCCGTTGTCCCCTGCTCACATCTGGGAGGTGGAAGTAGTCTGCGATGTCTGTACATCGTTGATCAACTCCATCGCAAAACAGTCATAAACGTCTCCGGGCTCCAATATCGCAGGTCTTTTTTTCCTAATATACACTGAGATCAAGTTTCTCAATCTTTCTCAAAAAGTCTGTCCAAGGTACAGCAGTCAATTCATGTCTGTGATAGAATTCGTCGAGTGGCATTGTGCATAGCAATTTCAAAATCAACGTGCCCTATAGATGGCTTTAACGGATCATCAGAGTGGAAATTTTATAGATAATAAATTTTGCAAATTTAAACTTTTAGATATATGTTTAAAAAATTGCAAAATGATAAAATGCGCAAATGAAAGAAAGTTTGTGCGCAAATGAAATATCAAAAAGTGCGCAAATGATATCCTACTTAATCCCCAAAAGTGCGCAAATGAAATGCAGCCGTAACAATACATGAACAATACATGTAGAAATACATCTACAAAATAAATATACATGTATTGTTAACAATACATGTATACATGTATTGGGATCATCAACTTCAGGAGATCCAAAAAAAGTCACAACTAAAACTTTGTTATATATTTTAGCTTTTAATATAAAGGAGTTATGAAAAATAAATGTAAGAAAAAAGTCACATTTCAAAACAGGAACAATTCGTATATAATAAAAAAATCATATAATTTGTAATTTGTAAATCAGTAATTTGTGTATTACTGTAACACCAGAAGTCCATTATTAGTAATGGACTTCTGGTAACACTTATTAAGACAAATCTATCGTATATTTATTACTATATATATGACAAAATTCTTGTTTGAAAGTTTGTGCCATTGAATAAATTAAATATTTAAAAAAATGAAAACAATATTTTTGTGACACTAAGAGTGTGGTGTCAAAGTAAATGACATCAGATTATACCCCACCCCCTTTAAATAATTAAAATTCTTCCACTCATTTACTTCTGTGAAAACTTTTTACTGGTATTGTTTCTGTACCACTTTAATAATTTGACACTTAAGAAATGCTTGAAAAAACATCATTAAAAATTTCCCTTAAATAAATAGACAAACTGGCAACCATAAATGGTTTGAAATGTTAAAGTTACGTATATGCATGGCTTCAATAAAATTTACTAACAACTAACTTCTTTAGAAACTGAAAAAATGTTACTTTCTTTCCCATAAAATCACCCAAAAATATATAAATGATGACCTATTTTCTGATATCACCAGTAACTATGCAAATTTAAATTGACTTTTTTCCTGTGACTTTTTTTCTTGTGACTTTTTTTCCTGTGACTTTTTATCTGTGACTTTTTTCCGTGACTTTTTTTCCTGTGACTTTTTTTCCTACATTCATTAAAAATCATATCTAACACTCATAAAAATATTTATTGCATTCAAAACGCTAACGCTATATATATTACTTATATCAAGGATTTGTATAGTGAGACAAATACAATACACTATACAAATCCTTGCTTATATGGAAGATATCATGAATTAAGATGTGGGAAATAAAGAAGATATCTTATATATTAAATAAGCATATAAAATATCTGATATGAGATATCTTTAAATAGATATCTGATAATATCCCAGGATAGATACAAATATTTTTACCTTTTCAATTCTTTCCGTTTCAGTCAATATTTATTTTCATGTCTAACTCAAACAAATTTATTATTTTATCCAAATGTCACATCAATTTATCTATTTTCATTTGCAACAAATTCATTTTCATGAGAAGTAGGATAAGAATATTTATTTTGATTGAATTATTTATGTAAAAAATCGCCCAAGCATCCCCTCCCGAAAAGCAAACGGCCTTTCATTTTTTTATACAGCTTTTACAGAGACATAGAATTTTTTAAGGGAGTACGAGCCTCAGATTTCAGAAGCATTCTATATCCTCGGGTTTTATCCATTCAAACAGTGCTAAAAATTTTTGCACATGGATCACTGTGACATTTTCTTGGTCATAAGTCACTTTAAAATACGTAAAATAGACTGTGTATAAAATTAAATCAACTTCCAATTATAATTTCATGTATTTAAAGGCCTATAGACATCTTATGCAAATTGAAGGAAAACTCTAGAGAGATCTTTTTCCCGCCAAAATTTTGACGTCTTATATCTCAAAAATTCCTTCATAGATTTTCAAATTTTTTTGCTAAAGTTGTTTCATTAGATGTGCTCTTCAAGACAAAAGGTCAGAATTTTAATTCTAATTACAAAATTTTTTAGACTCGTACTCCCTTAAGGTGTCTCTATTTTTTTTAATTAAAATCAATTCAATTACGGTAGACTCTACAAGCTCAATAGTCCGAGTTATCATGGGCCGAGTTATCAGTGGGCCGAGGTGTCTGCATTACCATTCAGGTACGCTCGTGCACTCGTGGTGCCACTCAACCAGAGCGAAATGAGCAGCGATAACCCTGCAAAATACAACAATTCAATTGAAGCTGATGAGCAGCCATTAGATTTATCTCGAAGACACAGCGACAAAAATAATATTAAGCAATCGCTCAAGAATTTAATTCAGACGCGCAGACTTGCAGAGGGCAAGGAGCCTTTGCCGAGCGTTTCGTTTTGCAAACAGGAACCTGTTGCTCACGAGGTACAGTTCTCGAAAGGATAAGAAATGGTCGGCCGGATAATATTTATATATTTATAAATCATTCGGGGATCCCCTGTAGTTGGCGATCGCAATTCTGGAATACCAGAATTGTTTACAATTCTGGAACAAAAATTGTTGTTCCAGAATCAGTTCCAGAATTGTTAAAATTTTCAAATAATGCTAATTAAATCTTTGACTTCTATGGTAATTCTTCCTCATTAACTTCACAAAAACTTGATAGCACTGAAAGTGTAAATGTACTTTCATTCAGTTGTGTAGAATATACATAGCTCACTGTACAATAGAAGAAGAAGAAGAATATTTTATTCCAATTAAAGGGCCCTTATATAGAACATACAATAACAATGATTAACATTGATTTGTATACAAATATTAAAAAAGAAAAGAAAACAACTATTTTTATATGGGTACGGGCAGAACCAGAGAATTTTAAATATATCTTATAGTAACTTATACCAATAGGAGTTTCCGCGAATCCAGTTAGTGACGTCACAAAATCTAATTTACATATGCAAATTAACATTTTTGGTTGGCAAAGCTGACGAATTATCACTATATAGCATTGGGATAGAATTTTTAATCTTTGATAACTTTTTTATTATATGCACGATTTTGGATCTGTAAAATGCAAGTTAAACATTGAGATATTTAAATTTTTTCTACCGATTTACTTTTTAATAAAAATAGACAAATATTTTTTCACGTGAATTTCAAAAATGTGAAAGTTTCAAAAAATTATATGGTTTACAAAATACACTAATTCGATATATATTAAAAATAAAAAGCTGAAAATTTTTACATCCTGTAAAAGTGTAAACATTCCATAATAGAGATCAAAAAGAATTGTCCATTTATCTTAATTAACAAATTCTCACCAGTTAATTGAAAATGACATTTTAATGACCCTAATCAGTGACTACGATTTCTTGCCAACCAAAGGTAATTTTTCTAGCTGGTGACGTCACTGCCGAAACTCCTATTCCATATTTACTTACAAAAAATATACAATATATATCAACCCATATACAATTATATTAGAGTTTCTTCGTTTTTCCAATCCAGTATATATATAGATTAAGTAAATCCAAATCTTCATTTATAAAAAACCAATTAAATTTAAGAGAATTATCTAAATGTCCAAAGTTGTGAAATTTTAAAATTATGGTTTCAAAGTACTTATTTCTTATCTCATTATAGAGAGAGCATTCCATTATAAAATGTTGCTCATCCTCTATTTTGTCTAATATACAATACTGATATTTTCTCTGTGCCCTATCAATATAATTTTTTGAATATCTATCAGTCTCAATCCTTAAAGGATGAGAGCTAATTCTAAATTTACAAAGTGATTGTCGGTGTCTGAATTCTTTTATATTCCAATATTTTTCAAAACTGAAAGTAGTTTTAAAGGAAAAATAAGAAAATAATTTACCTTTTTCAGATTTGAGAGTTGTTCTATAAACGTTCCAAAAAATAATATATAATTGGCTATGTAATTTATCTTTTACAAATTGATATAAACTGCATGTTTTGTTTTGAATACCAATACCCAGCTTTTTCAGAATATATATAATACTAGAAAACCATGTATTTATATTATGGTTTTGATGTAGATTTTTACTTCACAAATATGTATCATATAATAACCAATTATCCACCTTCTCTAATCTATGATAGTACTTAAGACTTACCATGTGGATCCCGTCTTTTGACGGGTTGCAGTCATACTTCAGTTGAACACCTCTTACAGGTTCCAAAACCTATGCAGATACGGTTTTTTGCACTTGTTACATAGGGAATAATACATGGCAAAATCCGTATCACATGCCGTATCATCCCGAGTTACCAATATCAGCACGAGGGCCTCTTGCCCGAGGGATGATACGGCATGTGATACGGATTTTGCCATGTATTATACAGTTTATCATATATTTAAACAGAGGACTACTAATCCTAAACATACTGCCAAAAATTGAAACCGGTAAGAGAAAATGCATGTATTTTGTGAAGAGGAAAATTTCAAAATGGACGGAAAGGACTAGAAGTATTGGACTAAATCTATCATGTAAAGGAAAAAAGTTTGCTAGATTTTTAAACTTATCCTCACAAAACAATTTCACCCCAAACAAATCTTTGTTATCCTCCCCTAAAAATGTTTTGTCCCCCCGAAAATTTGCCCCCCCCCAAAAAAAATTGCCCCCCC
>MJUU01000532.1:0-27629 GCA_002080025.1 Modiolus philippinarum | reverse complement strand
AAAAAAAAAAGAAAAATTGAAAAAAAAAATTTCGAAAAAAGGTTATGTGATAAAGGGTAAGCCATGTGATAAAGGGTATGCGATAAAGGGTAAGCCATGCGATAAAGGGTATGCGATAAAGGGTATGACGTCATAGTGTGAATACGGAATGAACGTCATGCACTGTATCACATATTCAAAACGTCTGTATTTATTCCTAAACATATGATAAATAGAAATAGCTATTTCCTACAATATCACATATCAAGAAAGGACAATTTTGCCAATCCTAGGTAATCTCAGCATTGAAACGTAGGCTATTCATTAAAAAGCGCAAAATATGCGCACATTTTGGAAGGGGTGGCTAAAAAGGCCAAAAAATGGCACTTTTCACTGTGGTTACCAAAATTTTGGGCTCAACCCCGCCAACCCACCCCAGCTCCTCACCACACCCACCCTACCCCCGTGATCACCTATACTAGCTCTATAGTAAACAATAAACATCTTCAGAATCAGTTGCTACATTTGCATAAATTTGCAAAGAAATGCAAACCGCTGATTTTCCATAAAACAAAATAGCACGAAAAGGGTTAATAAGAGGGGTCAAAAGTCGTATTTTTCTAGGTTTTGGTGCTTTTTTCCAACTTTTTTCATCATTTTTCTCATAGGAAAGAAGAGTCCTTCGATTTAGTGCAAAATCGGGAACTTTGAAGCACTTTTAAAATTTTTGGAATTTTTTTCCATTAACACTTACCGTGCAGAGCCATCTTTTGACGGGTTGCAGTCATACTTCAGTTGAACACCTCTTACAGGTTCCAAAACCTATTTCTACAATATCACATATCAAGAAAGGACAATTTTGCTAATCTTAAATTACCCACTACAAAATTTGCCGCGACTTTTCTCCAAATATCTTATTCAGTAAATGTTAGAGGATTACATGGCATACACCAATGGAAAGATAATTTTTTTGTCGCTTCATGCCATGCATGACCATAATTTTACAACAAAGGGTTAAAAAGTTTTCCATTACCCTTCTATTTTATTTTAACAGAAAATTTGAGCCGAAAACAGAGGGAGTATATCTGGTTAATTCAACACCTGTATTTGTTGTTATAATGCCCTTGGGTTTATAGATTAACCAAAACACGTGGGTCGGGAGTTAATCTCGATGCAAAGCAAAAAATTAATTATGGAATTACTTGACAAAGTGTCAACAAAAACTTTTTACCTGTAAACAAATTTATTTTAATAAAAGAAAATGGTAACTGGATATTGGTTTTGCAAATTTTATTTTCAGATTTACCCAAACATTTTTATGTAAATTAGTGCACAAATCAAAATTCTGTTTGTTCATTGGCCACCCATTAAACAACAAACAAACACCCTATATGCAAATAAGTAATCCACCGGCAATCCATTTGGTGTCTTTCCATTGGTTTGTTGGTTTGCATTAACCATTCACCAATCACTCCCACATCAAATTTCTTTAAAATTTGAGTGAAATTAACATGAAGATCTCTGGAAAATATTTTTATTTGAACTTTGATTATTTTGGTAAATATATCAAGAGAAGCGGCAAAAAATTAGAAAATAATACATATATGTTTTATTAGGGTCTTATTTAAAACAAAATAGCTACAGCAATTTAAGCTGCGGCAAATTTAGTTGTGCGTACTTTAGGTCATCTCAGCAATACATAAATACAACTTATACCAATTCCATATTTACTTACAAAAAATATACAATATATATCAACCTATATATAATTATATTAGAGTTTCTTCGTTTTTCCAATCCAGTATATATATAGATTGTCCCAAAAGTTTAAGTAAATCCAAATCTTCATTTATAAAAAACCAATTAAATTTAAGAGAATTATCTAAATGTCCAAAGTTATGAAATTTTAAAATTATGGTTTCAAAGTTCTTATTTCTTATCTCATTATGGAGAGAGCATTCCATTATAAAATGTTGCTCATCCTCTATTTTGTCTAATATACAATACTGATATTTTCTCTGTGCCCTATCAATATAATTTTTTGAATATCTATCAGTCTCAATCCTTAAAGGATGAGAGCTAATTCTAAATTTACAAAGTGATTGTCGGTGTCTGAATTCTTTTATATTCCAATATTTTTCAAAACTGAAAGTAGTTTTAAAGGAAAAATAAGAAAATAATTTACCTTTTTCAGATTTGAGAGTTTGGTCTCTATAAACGTTCCAAAAAATAATATATAATTGGCTATGTAATTTATCTTTTACAAATTGGTATAAACTGCATGTTTTGTTTTGAATACCAATACCCAGCTTTTTCAGAATAATTATATAATACTAGAAAACCATGTATTTATATTATGGTTTTGATGTAGATTTTTAATTTTTTGTATATATTTGTTTTCAATATCTATATTATACACATTTTGTAAAGTTTACAAATTTCAGCTATTTTGGTATTTTTTAAAACCATATAAAAAATTTTCTGCAGGAAATTTTTAAAAATGAATTGACAGAAAAAAATTGAATATCTTTAAGTTTATTCCACATTTTATATAAACATTTCATGATTATAACATACATCTTCACCCCGTAGGAAGCTGTACAATGGAAGATNAGGGGATGAGCTTTTGAACGGAGGATAGAGAGCTCAGGTAAATCAAAACAATGCAGACGAAGATGGAATATGTTGCGGAAATATAGTTTACATTTGTTAAAAGGCTATGTTTAAGGGAATATCAGATCTAAAAGTGCATAAATAATAATATATTTCTTTTTTAAAAAAATTAAAAATGTGAAATATCACCACAAATCATGAAAGTTTATTTGAACGGAAAACTGGAGGGTAGCGAGCTCCGTTCAAAAGGTAGTGAGGCATATGAACTGAGGGTAGCGAGCCAAATGATAATATATATTATAACACGTAGCGTACTCAAAAAAACGATGATACGATACATTTTTCACGAATTTTATCTTCCAGTATGAAATCAAATCTCAGAAATAGGCAAATCCAAAGCTAAACCAACACAAATATAAAATCCATTTTCTCTCGGTATATATTAAATATGCTTAACATTTTTTTTAGAAATAAAGACTGTAAGAAATATATACAAAACTCTGATGTGTCAATTCATTATGCACTTATTTCTTCCACTGTAGGTAAATCGAGATGTAGTTTGTCCATGATATTAACATAATGGTTGTCGATAAACTGGTCATTGTCGATATAAATTGTTCTTCGCATGTTGTAGTGTTTACTACCACAGCGAAAATAACCGCGCCTATACAGCTCGCTCATTTCTCGCCGTCTTGAAGAATACAGTTATCTCATGTGCAGTCCATAATGCTCTTTGTATCATGTAATTTATATATCAGACTTTAACATCAATTCGTTACATAATTAGCACAGATATGTTCTATTCTGCATATGTAATATAGCATGAATTAAGAGTCGATCAACATACGAAGTCTGATATAACCACATTAGCCTGCTTCGTTCTTAAATAGCCATATCAACCCTGTGATATAGCCACATCAGCACGGAAATGACGATATCTCCGAATTGAAAGTTTCTATTAAACAGATTAGAACATGGCCTTTCCCATATGCGCACAGTTATCATCCCTCGACACATCAGCCTTCCGAAAGTTAGATTAGTTTGGTTCTTGGGGTTCTACGAATTTTAACAATAACCAACAAAATTGCAAAAATCTGTCAACATTGTATTCAAGTGGCAATTTCAATAACCGAATCTTTTATGTAAGGGTATGAAAATGCATTTTTAGAATTATCTCATAATAATAATAATAGAAGACCTGTTAAAAATAAATGAATTCGTAAAAACGGTACATCGGTATGCTGAAGGAAATTATAATTTCACGGGAAAGTTGCCATACCTCTTTGTAAATTCATGTATTGCTTGTTGGTTGCTTTCATATCACGTATCATGACTATTTTTAGAGGTATAGTTCGCATATCAAGCTTCCAAAAAAACCTGTTCACGGATCATACGTAAACCTGGAAGTGTCACATGAGCGATATCAAAACAATATTAATGGAAAAGATATGCAATAAATTTAGAATTGAATCATCACTATAGTTCCTGGCATTAAATACATATCTATTAATACTTGGCCTTTTCCATACAAGCACGTTTTTATCCCGAAGCGTTAGCCGAGGGATAAATGCTCATACACTCGCAACAAAAAATTAGTTTGGATTCTCGGTGTCCTTCCAAGTAGTTTCATCTTCTGCAACACTGTAAAATAGCTTAAATTGACACACAAGGCTGTTTACGACCATGTTCGACTGCTTATATGTCAGAACACATACAGGCGTGGCACATACCTAATATGTACCTACAATACTAGTAACAAGAGACCAACTTTCTAGATTTTCGATGAAATTTAAGCATTTTTTGAAAATGGCCTTATGTAGGAACAAAATTGACGCCTAAATGGCCATACTTCTTTAGATACGAGATTTCATGACAAGAAGACCCCTAAAGGACCCCCTTCATAAATATTCAGTATTTAAATGACTGTATCGTCAGGTATATTACTTATGGATTTTCATTCAGTATTGCGTGCTCGCGATCCTCTGTTCAATACATTCACTACCCTCCGTTCAATATATGAAATACTGGCTCACTACCAACTGAACGGAGCTCCCTACCCTCAAAATTTTGGTTCAAAAAAGAAAATTGCAATTATTTTTTATTTGAAACAACTCTTTGAAAAGCCCGTAATGCAAATGCTTTCTTCTAACTATAGGTATATAAAAAATATAAAATAGGTTGTTGAAAAATTGTCAATTAAATAGTTATATGCGAAAAGGTCATTTCGTCTGCACGTATAAAGTCTTACCTGAGCTCTCTACCCTCCGTTCAAATGCTCATTCCCCTCAACTCCCATTGTACAGCTTCCTACGGGGTGATCTTTAACAGAAAAAAAAACTGCAACCTGTTAAACCCCATACTACCCTATAAATTTGTATTATGATTTTTGTTTAATTATATGCTATGGTGTATTGAATACATCCTTCACAGAAAAAAAACTAAACTGAGGGTAAACCTCATACTATCTTCCCCTTTGTTTTCCATGATCAGTGAAGCATGAAGTTGGTACCATGAATAAATTTTTATTATGATCTTTGTTTTTATTATACCTTAATGTGTATTTATATAAAGTTTCATGATAGTAGAATACATCCTTCACAGACAAAAAACTTGAACTTGAGGGTAAACCTGCTACTACCCCCCCCCCCTTTTTCCATGATCAGTGAATCATGAAGTTGGTAGGATGGATAAATTTGTATTATGATTTTTATTATACAACTGCAAACATTTTTGCTGTCTTATAATGGTATGGTGCTGTCATCGTTGTCGTCGGTGACGGCGGCTTCGTTGTCGTCGTTCTCTGTAGACACTTTTGTTTTTGGTCAATAACTTTAGTTTCAGATGACCAATCCTAATGAAATTTTAACACGATATTCCTTGGCACAAAAGGAAGGCTTGTGTAGATTTGGTCATTGTGGCCCCACCCGTTTTTAAAAAAGGGGCCAAAAAGGGTTAAATTTGATGTTTTCACTTATTTGACTGTAGAATCTTTATTATTTATCGGATTTTGATGGGGTTTCTTTCAGTGTCCTCCTGAGGAAATTTCCCATCAGTAGTATGCCAACAGATTTCATGTGGCATGTACCGTTCACAAGATAAATAGGGCCCAAAGGGGGCAAATTTCAAAAATTTATTTTTTTAATTTTTAGTCCGATTTTTATGCCGTTTTTTGCAGTGGATTCCTTATGAAAAATTAACATAGCACTGCACCATTAGACTTTTAATAACTTGTTTCTTTACCAAGCTATGAGGGGCCCAACTGGGCAAAAATTGCAAACATGCAGATTACCTAAAAGTTTTAATTTTCATCCGATTTCAATGGGATTTTTTTCTTTAGATTCCTCACATCGTAGGCTTTCAGTATCTTGTCAACAGATTTTGTGTATCTCTTACCATTTCCGAGCTATTAGGGGTCAAAGGGGCCAAAATTGCAATTTTTAGAAATATGTCAAATCTTTATTTCACAACAGATTTTGATGGGATTTTTTTCTTTGTATTCCTCTCAATGTAAGCTTTCAGTAGTATGTTAACGGATTTGATGTAGGTGTTACTGTTTCCGAGCTATAAGGGGTCAAAGGGGTCTAAATTGCTATTATTAGAAATATGTGACGTCTTTATTTGATGGGATTTTTATCTTTAGATTGTTTTCATAGTAAGCTATCAGTGATTTGGCAGTATATTTTGCATTGCTCTTTGTTTCCAAGCTATAATGGGTCAAAGGGGCCAAATTGCAATATTTCAAAATATGTGAAATCTTTATTTTTCATTGGATTTCAACCTGAGTTTTTTCTTTGGATTTCTCTTGATGGTAGTCAACAGAATTTCTTAGCTTTACAATATCCTAGTAATGAGGGATTAAAAGGGCTAATTTTTATTATACGACCGCAAAAAAATTTTTGAGGTCGTATATTGGTATGATACTGGCGGCGTCGTCGTCGGCGTCTGTAGACTCTTCGTTTCCGTGCGATAACTTCAGTTCTAGTTGTTCAATCCTTATGAAATTTTAACATAATGTGCTTATCACAAAAGGAAGGTTGGGATTGGTTTTGGGTATTGTGGTCCCGCCCGTTTTTTAAAAAAGGGCCAAAAAGGGCCAAATTAGGTGTTTTCATATATTGGGCTGTAGAATATTTATTATTTATTGGATTTTGATGGGGTTTCTTTCAGTGTGATCCTAAGGAAATTTGGAATTGGATGTAAGTCAACAGATTTCATGTCACGTGTACCGTTAATGAGATAAATGGGTCCCAAAAGGGGGAAATCTCAAAAATCATTTTTTTTTATTTTTTGTCCGATTTTGATGCAGTTTTTTTCATTAGATTCCTTATGAAAAATTAATATGTCGCTCAACTTTTATATTTTTGGTAACTTGTTTCCTTTCCCAGCTATGAGGGGGCCGAAAGGGGCCAAAATTGCAAATTTGCTGATTACCTGAAATTTTTATTTTTCATCGTATTTCGATGGGATTTTTTTCTTTGGATTCCTCTTGATATAAGCTTTCAGTAGTATGTCAACGGATTTTGCGTAGCTCTTACCGTTTCCGAGCTACAAGGGGTCAAAGGGGCCAAAATTGCATTTTTTTTAAATATGTGAAATCTTTATTTTCCATCGGATTTCGACGGGATTTTTTTCTTTGAATTCCTCTCGATATAAGCTTTTAGTAGTATGTCAACGGATTTTGTGTTGCTCTTACCGTTTCTGAGCTACAAGGGGTCAAAGGGGCCAAAATTGCAAATTTTCAAAATATGTGAAATCTTTATTTTTCATCCGATTTTGATGGGATTTTTTTCTTTGAATTCCTCTTGATATAAGCATTCAGTAGTATGTCAACGGATTTGCGTTGCTCTTGCCGTTACTGAGCTACAAGGGGTCAAAGGGGCCTAAATTGCAAATTTTCGAAATATGTGAAATCTTTATTTTTCATCGGATTTCAATAGGATTTTTTTTTTTGGATCCCTCTTGATGTAAGCTGTCAGTGGTATTGCAGCGGATTTTGCGTAGCTCTTACCGTTTTCGAGCTACAAGGGGTCAAAGGGGCCAAAATTGTAATTTTTCTAAATATTTGAAATCCTTATTATTCATTGGATTTTGATCAGATTTTTTTCTTTGGATTCTTCTTGATAAAAGCTTTCAGTAGTAAGTCAACTAATTTGGCAAAGCTTTTCCCGTTTCTGAGCTAAAGGGGCCAAAGGGGCCGAAATTGCAACTGATTCAAGCTCTTTATTGTGTCCATTTATTTACTGTATCAAGTTCTTTACTGTGTCCTCATTCATTTGAATTGCACTCATGTTCAAATTTCAGTATTGGACATGCTGCGGTCGTATCATGCTGCGCTCGGCGTAGCCCTTTATTTTCACTAGTTTGTGTCCAGTTAATGTATGTGTCAAGGTCCTTATTGTGTCCAGCAAATTACTGTGTCCACATTCTTTTTAGTTTACACTTGTTCAAATTTCAATGGTCGACATGCTGCGGTTGTATCATGCTGCGCTCGGCGTAGCCCTTTATTCAATTTTACCCTAATGTGTTATTGGATTTGATATTTTTCCATTGATTTATTTTCCTTCTCTACCTTTTTATGGCCATTTAGGGCTTGCTTTATGGTGTGAGGTTCCTCACTGTGTTGAATCGAAGACCGTACGGTGACCCTTAGATGCTTTGATTTGGGTCGTTTTAACCTGGATATGGGATCTTGTCTCCTTGACATTTACCCCATTTCCTTTCTTTTATAAAAAGTTTCATGATAATCCCATACATCCTTCACAGAAAAAATGTCAACCTGAGGAAAACCCTAACTGGGACGGATGGACAGATAGACCCCAACTCTATATGCCCCCTACTATTGTAGGTGGGGCATAAAAAAACATAATATTTTCAGTGCATTAAATAAATGATTTGTAATATGAACAAGGAAAACATTTTACTAAGAGTGCATTGTGTATGTTTATGATTTTAACATGATTGACAGGTAACAATCAACACACCCTAAGCATACAATAAGAACACAATTTAAATCATGAAGACATTTCAAGAATAATGGGGATGTGCGTATTATGGTATACCATTGTCCGATTGTCCGTCCGTCCCTCCGTCCGTCCGTCTGTCTGTTTGTCTGTCTGTCTGTCTGTCTGTCTGTCCATCCGTTTCATATGTCGCACTCTAACTTGATATCCACTTGGCCAATTCACTTCAAGCTTTGCAGAGGTATTGGGTATGATGGCCTCACGATCTGTATACTTTTTCAGGAAAATTCGATTGTTCTTGTAGGAGTTATGGGACTTTATTTGTCAATTTTTAGGCAATTTTTTACATGTCGCGCTCTAACTAGACAACCCTTTGGTCAATTCACTTCAAACTTTGTAGAGGTATTGGGTATGAAAGACTCACGATCTGTATACTTTTTCGGAAAAATTCAATTTTTCTTGTAGGAGTTATGGGACTTCATTCGTCAATTTTAAGGCAATTTTTTACATGTTGCGCTCTAACTCAACAACCCTTTGGTCAATTCACTTCAAATTAACTTTGTAGAGGTATTGGATATGAAAGACTCACGATCTGTATACTTTTTCGGGAAAATTCAATTTTTCTTGTAGGAGTTATGGGACTTTATTCGGCAATTTTAAGGCAATATTTTACATGTCGCGCTCTAACTAGACAACCCTTTGGTCAATTCACTTCAAAAAACTCTGTAGAGGTATTGGGTATGAATGACTCACAATCTGTATACTTTTTCGGGATTATTCAGTTTTTCTTGTAGGAGTTATGGGACTTCATTCGTCAATTTTAAGGCAATTTTTTACATGTGGCGCTCTAACTTGACAACTCTTTGACCAAATCAATTCAAACTTTGTAAAGATATTGGATATGATGGCCTCATGATCTGTATACTTTTTCGTGAAATTTAGATTTTTCTTGCAAGAGTTATGGAACTTTATTCATGAATTTTAAGGCAATGTTTCACATGTCGTGTTCTAACTTGACAACCCTGAGGCTAGTTCACTTCAAACTTTGTACAGGTATTGGATATGATGATTTCATCGTCTGTATACTTTTTTGTGAAATTTCAATTTTTCTTGCAAGAGTTATGGGACTTTATTTATCAAATTAAAGGCAATTTTATACATAAAGCACTCTAACTGATTAATAGTCTGATCAGCTCACTTCAAACTTTGCAGATTGATTTATCAAAGAGATATCATGCTTAATTTGGGCAGTTATAGGTGCATTCTATATTGAGAACATCATTCTTAATCACTTAAAGTTTTGAAGAGGTGACTACAGGCATATCATGCGACTTGGCGCAGCTGTTTATTTTCAAATTACACATGTTAACATTACCTTGAATGGAGAAATATACTGCATGTACCTGTTTTTATATGACTGCAAAAATTTTGAGGTCGTATAATGGTATGGTGATGTCGTCCTCATTGTCGTTGTCATCATCGTTGTTGTCATCGTCGTTGTTGTTGTCTGTAGACACTTCTGTCAATAACTTTAGTTTCAGTTGATAAATCCTTACTGAATTTTAACACAATGTTCCTTGGCACAAAAGAAAGGCTTGGATTGGATTTTGTTATTGTGGCCCCGCCAGTTTCCCAAAAAGGGTCAAATTGGGTGTATTCATATATTGAGCTGTAGAATATTTTTTTTTTTATTAGAATTCAATGTGGTTTCTTTTTGTGTGCTCCTGAGGAAATTTCCAATAGGAAATGTCAATGGATTTCACTTTGGATGTACCATTAATGAGATAAATGGGGCCTAAAAAGGGCAAATCTCAAATATATTCATTTCTTATTTTTGTTCAATTTTTATACGCCCGTCTAATGACGGGACGTATTATGGTATACCGATGTCTGATTGTCCGTCCGTCCGTCCGTCTGTCCGTCCGTCTGTCCGTCTGTCCGTCCGTTTCATATGTCGCGCTCTAACTTGATAACCCTTTGGCCAATTTACTTCAAACTTCATAGAAGTATTGGGTATGATGGCCTGACGATCTGTATACTTTTTCGTGAAATTTGGATTTTTCTTGCAAGAGTTATGGGACTTTATTCGTCAATTTTTAGGCAATTTTTCATATGTCGCGCTCTAACTTGATAACCCTTTGGCCAATTCACTTCAAACTTTATAGAAGTATTGGGTATGATGGCCTGACGATCTGTATACTTTTTCGTGAAATTTCGATTTTTCCAGCAAGAGTTATGGGACTTTATTCGTCAATTTTTAGGCAATTTTTCATATGTCGCGCTCTAACTTGATAACCCTTTGGCCAAATCACTTCAAAGTTTGTAGAAGTATTGGGTACTATGACCTGACGATCTGTATACTTTTTCGTGAAATTTCGATTTTTCTTGCAAGAGTTATGGGACTTTATTCGTCAATTTTTAGGCAATTTTTCATATGTCGCACTCTAACTTGGTAACCCTTTGGCCAATTCACTTCAAACGTTGTAGAGGTATTGCATATGATGGCATGATGATCTGTATACTTTTTCTTGAAATTTTGATTTTTCTTGCAAGAGTAATGGGACTTTATTCGTCAATTTTAAGGCAATTTTAAAGATATTGGCTTTACTTGACAATCTTTTTTCACACTATGTAGAGATATCAAGCTTTATAGCCAGTTAAAGGTGCATTCTAAACTGAGAACCCCTTACCTAAATTACATAAGTGACGACGGGCGTATCATGCGACTTGGCGCAGCTGTTTATTTTGCAATGGGTTCCTTATGAAAAACTGACATAGCACTTAACAATTATATTTTTATGCCCCCAGATCGAGGATCGGGGGGCATATTGTTTTTGTCCTGTCTGTCTGTCTGTCTGTCTGTTTGTCTGTGCGTCCGAAACTTTAACCTTGGCTATAACTTTTGAACTATATAAGGTAGACTTTTGATACTTGGCAAGTGTATAGGTCTAGTCAAGAGGAATTTAAATATGCAAAAAAAAATTAGGTCAAAAGTCAAAGGTCAAGGTCATAGGGGTCAAAAAGGGGTAAAAATCAGAATCTGGGGGCATATGTAGTGTTTCACAAACACATCTTGTTTTAACTTGTTTCCTGTTGGAGTTATGAGGGGCCAAAACGGGCCAAAATTGCAAATGTGCATTTCACCTTAAATTTTTATTTTTTCGTCAGATTTTTATGGGATTTTTATACCCCGCAAACGAAGTTTGGGGGGGGGGTATATAGGAATCACCATGTCTGTCCGTCTGTCCGTCCCCTTTCGTGTCCGGAGTAGAACTTTTTTACCGTAGCACCTAGGATTATCAAACTTGGTGTGTGGATGCATCATGGGAAGACGATGTGTCACGTACCAAATTTAGGTCACTGTGACCTTGACTTTGACCTTTGACCTTTATGATAGTAAAACCATGTGCATTTCGTGTCGGGAGCAGAACTTTTGTACCGTAGCACCTAGGGTTATCAAACATGATGTGTTGATGCATCATGGGAAGTTGGTGTGTCGCTTACCAAATTTAGGTCACTCTGACCTTGACTTTGACCTTTGACCTTAATGATAGTAAAACCGTGTCTGGAGCAGAACTTTTGTACCGAAGCACCTAGGATTATCAAACTTTGTGTGTGGATGCATCATGGGAAGACGATGTGTCGCGTACTAAATTTAGGTCACTGTGAACTTGACTTTGACCTTTGACCTTTATGATAATAAAACTGTGTCCGGAGCAGAACTTTTGTACTGTAGCACCTAGGATTATCAAACTTGGTGTGTGGATGCATCATGGGAAGACGATGTGTTGCCTACCAAGTTTAGGTCACTGTGACCTTGACTTTGACCTTTGACCTTTATGATAGTAAAACCATGTGCATTTCGTGTCGGGAGCAGAACTTTTGTACCGTAGCACCTAGGGTTATCAAACATGGTGTGTTTAACTGAAATGTGTATAGAGCATACATGAATCACTCTCATAAAACAAATTTCGATGAAATGCTGATAAACATATTTCTCAGTTAAAAGTATGTTATGTGGGTCCCTTTAAGAGCTTTTCCAGTATTCTAGGTCAATCGAATTTCACTTGAATTACTTGGAATATCTAAATTTTTGTAATTTTTTTTGAAAACTAAGGAATATCTCCCTCTTGCAAAGTTCTGTCCTTAGCTGATTTTGGCTTTACATTTAGATCATATTGATTATTTTTTTCTCTGTCAGTATTTAAACATCTTTGAGTATATGGTCTTCCAAACGTTAAGATTTTATCTGCATTGAAAAGACATAAGCTGTCGAAATGCGCATACTGTAAACCAGGAAATTTTCGCGGCAGTTTTATTTTCGCGATTTTCGCGTTTGGAATGGAAGCGCGAAAATAAAACGGCGCGAATATATTGTCTATTGTTGAGATCAATGGTAAACAATTTGGCAGCGCGAATTCAAAACTGCGCGAACTAAAATCCTGTCAATTTACCGCGAAATAAAGACGGCACGAAAATTTCCCGGTTTACAGTATACAGAAAGTAAATTCACAGTAACTATGGTATTTAGTTATATGGTAACATTAAGTTTAAATCTTTTTTGAGACCATAGACGAAAACGACAAGAATTCAGGAATCCGACAATTTGATTCAATAGTGAATACATATTCACATGCTTCCAGCGGTAACAAGAATAATGCAATAATAAACACTACTACATTTTTGAAAATACTTAAAAATAGCATCTTATCATTGTTTAATGTGCTTTTTGATATCGTAATATTGCTGACCATAGTGAGAACCGAACCGTCAGTCTTAAACGAACAATCCAAGGACAATGGCAACATCATAAAAACAAAGAAACAGAGACATAACATGAGCACGGCACAGTAAAGAAAAAATAAAGACACACACATATACAAAAATGAATAAGAGAACAAAAGAAAAAAAACACATTTCTCTTCTAACAATCATGGTTAAGCTTAATCCTTCACGATCATAAATTTCGTCATCTCATCCCTGACGATCATTTTTGGATGGAAATGCACAAAATCATATTTTGTGTATCTATCGTTTACCTAGTACAAAAAGCAAACCCATAATTAGTAAGCATTATAGAAGGAATAAACGTTGTAGCACAAATTCGAACACCCAGCTGCAAAGGCATTTTTTCAAAAAGAGCAAAAAATGTGCTACGAATCTTCAAAAAGTCAGTACGGTTCAACTTCGCCTTTTGTAATTCTGAGCAGCATGCTGTACCTTTTAAATATTTTTTGGTCCCAAACGATTGCCTGATAATAATCATTTTGACAGACACGTTTCTTTTTCCCAGTAAGCTCTCACCTTTTTCAAAATATCAAGTTTTTTCAAAATAATTGTCAATTTAATCCCTCACGATGGCGTCACCAAATCCCTCACGATCCGGTCTCAAGACTTAACCGCCGTTACAAATCCCTCACGATCATTTTTATCGGCTTAACCGAATGACAGCCTTGAACTATTGCAAGTAGATAATACAGACTTTTATATTACTGATTATTCGAATTTCTTTTGGTTTTATGCATTTCAATCATTTTTAAATTATGGATTTCCTTTGTTTGGGTTCTAGTGCTGCTGATGAGGAATTAATTTCCGAAATGGCCATACAGCTCATTAAAATTATTGCAGTTGGGGTTAACATATGTGTTATGGTCTCATGTTCATTTACCCCATATCCTTTCGTAAAATATTTGACAAGAAAAAATCTATTTTTCCGTATATAAAAGAACAAAAAAAATTATCCGAATTTTTGACTTCAGCAAAAGTCAAATAATAAAGACATATTTTTAAAATATTACCTTGGGGACCCCTGATCAGGGATGGGGTAATGGTAATGGGTAATCGTAATCGATTGTAATCAATTACAAAATGTTGAGTAATCGAAAGTAATCTGTAATCGATTTATTTTCGATTACTTGTAATCGTAATTTAATCGATTACAGCTGCTGAAACTCCTGTAATTATCAATTACTTTTCGATTACATTTTGATTACATTTTAATTTAAAGCAATATCTGTATATATTTTCACTTAGGTTTATGGTATCAGAAATGCATCAGGACCTGCATGAGTCCTCCCCAACCAGTGAAAAAATTGAAAATTTATGAAACAGAGTTATCCAGCATTGTTATATGTGAGAGAAGTGTCTATTGCAATATCTATTAAAAAATGTTGAAAAAAAGAAATACATCAGGACACTTGCACTAAATGTCCTATAAGATATAAGTGTTTTTATATATCATGTGATCTAATGCTGAATATTATTTTGCTTCAGTTCATTTCACACAAACCTTAAAGCTATTGATCTATTGCAAAATGTGTTAAAACTGTAAATGTTGCTTCAATTGTATATATCTGACTATTTCTTGAGGCTATAATTGCCCAACAACTATTTTCACCATTTCAATCCCTCTCTCCCATAAAATCTTCATATAATTGCGAATTGAATTCAAGAAAATAAATTTTAAGACTAATCTCAAGTCAGTAATCTCAGTATAGAACAGATCTTCTTATTGTGTGGTCATGTCTTGGAGAGATCACTATGAAATACCACCAGATTTGCTTTCAGATGGATCAATCAAGATCAAGTGCATACATTGCAATACATTCATATCTGGCAGTTTTGCAACCACCTCTAATTTTACTACACATCTTAAGGTATGTTTTATTTTGGAACTTTTAGAAATATTTTTGAAGTAGGCCCTACACTGAAAAATGTATTAAATTAAAAATGCTTTTATAAAGCTCTTAACATGTTTAACAAAATAAAATATTTCATAGAGTGAAAAATAATAATCATCTTGAGAAATATATAGAGTGGAGGTGGTAATTTGCATGATTATAATTATATTTAAACTTTTAAAGCAATCAATCATTTTATTTCTCATAACCAGACCTTTTGTTTAAAATTAGTCTCTTACATGTACTTTTAATGATTTATGACATGATTTACAATTTAGACATTAGGGTGAAAGGACCTGTTGACAACATGTTTATAAAAGAATATAACTGTTAATTGAAATTTTACCCAAAGCAGTAATCCACACCTGTCCTATTTTTATAATTAAACACAAATTTAAGCCTTATAAAAACAATTAGTTGATTATCAATTTTATTAATTGAACTAGTAGTAAATTTTTCCTATTTTATATCTGTAAATTATAAAAAGAATTTTTTTTACCAAAAAGTTTGTTATTTCCCTTTTTTCAGAGAAAACATAGAAATGAACAATTATTCCACCAACAAGAAGCTGAAAAGAGTACCCAACAAAATCTTGCCAAGTTTATATCAAGAAACTTTGTCGCCTCTTTCAATGGTGGAAAATCCATATTTCAAGAAACTTTTAAACATCCTTGACCCAAAATATGAAATTCCATCAAGAAAACAATTGTCCACTAAACACTTAAACTCGGTGTATGAGAATGTTGAACTGGAATTGAGAAACCAACTGAAATCGGTTGACTTTATCAGCCTGACACTTGATATTTGGTCAAACAGACAAATGCGGAGATTTCTTGGAATCACTGGGCATTTCATATCTAACTGGAAGCTTAAATCAGTTATGATCTCATGTAAAAGATTTAAGGGCAGACATACCAGTGAAAATATTTGTCAAGAGTATGAAGAAACCGTCTCTTCATTTGAAATTTCTCAGAAAGTCACTGATGTCGTTACTGATAATGCTTCAAATATGAAAAAAGCTCCCGACTTTTCTTTGCCTGGCTTTCCGGTTTCCAATGAAGAAGACATATCTGATGATGAAATCGAGTCGGAGGGTGAAGGTAGTGAGTCTGACAGTACTGAAACTGAAACAGTTGACATTCAGGAAGACAATTTTCCAAACTTAAGTCATTGCTTTGCATATACACTTCAACTTGTGGTGAAAGATGGCCTTAAGCACACAGGTCAAAATTTGAAAAGTGTGATAGCGAAGGCTGGCAATATTGTCAAGTTTGTCAGAAAATCTGTTAATGCATCCGAAATCCTTGAAGATGAAAAAAGTCTTCAATGCGACAATGCAACAAGATGGAATTCACAGATCACCATGATTCGGTCCATCTTAGAAGTCCCAGAGCAAAAACTTGGAAAAACAAGTGCCCCTCACAAATTATCTAGCTATGAAAGAACAGTGTTGAGAGAACTCTGCTTAGTGCTGGCCCCATTTGAAGACGCAACTATAATGGTTCAGACTGACAAAACCGTCTCTTCAAGCTTGATAATACCCCTGTATATAGGTATGTATGATCACTCTCATTTTAAGAAAAGTAGATTATGTAAAATTGTTATGACTTTATGCCAAGTAGATAATTAAAAAAAAACCCAAAACAAGGTATAAAAACAAAACAAAAGACGCATGCAAATCTGACACTTTGAACAACAATAAATACATACATTTATATACATTGTAAAAATGGATTACACGAAACACCTACAATGGCACTGAAAATTATGATTACATGCCACAATCTGCCATGGAACTACACATGAAGAACACGATTAAGACAAAAGACAAAAGACAAACGTAGACAAGTACATATGAAATTAATTTATAAAATGCATGATATGTATAGTGTTGTGCAGTAAGTGAACTGTTGGACTCCTGAAAAAAATTTATACATTGCATCACTGTCTCTTTTGGGATTTAATTTTTATTAAACTATAAGGAATAAAAACTGCAATTATAACAATCATAATTAGAAACTCTCTTTATATATCTATATTTGATTTATAAGGTGGGGGGTCTTGGGCGATTTTGTTAATAAATAATTTAATCTTGGTCCCAGTGAAAATAAATATTCTTATCCTACTTGTACTGAAAATAAATAATTTAATTTTGATTTGCATGATAAATTTTTTGTTTGCAAATGCAAATAAATAATTTGATGCAACATTTGGTGAAAATAAATAATTTGTTTGAGATTTTCATAAAAATAAATATTTTTTCTAGGCAAAATTGCCCAAGCCTGAAAATCAAACGGTCATCCCCTAAAACAGTACGTACACCTTGTTTGTGTGACCAAAACAGTATCTATTCTATTTTCTGTATAGGCATACAAAAACAACTGGAAGAAATATCGGTGACATACAACAACAAGATGGTCTCAACCATCAAGTCATCACTACATGACAGGCTTAGCGGATGCTTAACAGATGAATGCTGTCTGATGGCATCAACTTTAGACCCCACTATTAAACTCAGATGGAGCGAGGGTCCTGAATCTCTGGAGGATAAAATTCTTACAACAGTACGAAAATACAACAAAGCATCTATTCATTTGGTATGCAATGATCTTGACGAATCACCACCACAAAAGAAATCAAGGGTAGAGAAGGAAGGAACTGGCTTGTTGAGCTTCATGACTCCCAAAAAACATAGAGCTCGTCCAATGTCTGGCGATAGTGTGAAAATAGAATTGAACAAATACCTTATGGAACCATGTGTAGAAGGAAATGTGCTAGAGTATTGGCATTTGAACAGTGATAATTTTCCAATTCTCTCATTATTAGCAAGACGATTTCTTGCTATTCCAGCCTCATCAGCACCCGTAGAGAGGCTATTTAGCATTGCTGGTAAAGTGTTCCGCCCTGACAGATGTAGACTCCGTGATGACACATTTCACAAAATGATGATGATTAAATGTAAAAGTATTGTAGATGCCTAACTTTTCACAAATTTAACCCTTTAGGTTCAATATTTGACAATTCCATGTAAAAATGTTTATGTATCCCAGTCTTTCTAAATATGTTTTGCAATGTATCATGTAGAATATTATATGCCTTTTACAAGAAATGTAATCGAAAGTAATCGAAAGTAATTGTCTATTACTTCTCCTAAAGTAATCGATTGTAATCGATTACATGTGAAATACATGTGTAATTGATTAATAATCGATTACACAAAAATATGCCAAGTAATCGATTAATTACCTGTTAATACAGTTTTATCTTTCATTTTTGTGGTTTTGGCGTGCTAGTAAATGTATTATCTCTTTTCTAATATCAACCAATCAAACTTAATATCTGTGGGCAAACTATATTATCTGATTTATGTAACTATATTATCTGATTTATGTTGCAACCAAGCAGATGTAGATAGATAAAGTTCAATAACTTATGACATGTATCAAATTCAACTTTTTAGATCAAATAATATATTCTGAAAAACTATGTAATTATGATCCTTGACAATTTTGGAATTGTAACAGAATGTCTTTTCCTTTTCTTCTCTTTCGCTTTTGTTCATATTTAAATCCATTTGCTATTTGTAACGAATTTTGTATTTATATGTGTATATTATTCTGTATTTTCTCTGTGTCTTTATATTACTGCTATATATTCAGCAGTAATATTCAAACATACCCGGCATATGGGTTCTACATTTCACAACTCATTCGCTTTTGTCCTGCCTTAAGTTTGTACAGCGACTTTGTCTACAGAGAAAAATTACTGTCTCAAAAACGTATGCACCGAAGTAACGTACAATCACTGTTCAAATTGTCACTTCAGACGTTTTACGGTGGTCACCAGGATTTGTCACTCCTTGTAATCATCTCGACGACTTATTTTTGCTTATTTTTTATTTGGGTTAGAAATATTCGCGACGATTAATTTTTGCGATATTTTCGTGCTGGTGGTGATCGAGAAAATAAATCGCCCCGAAAATTTGTTGGTTTACAGTAGAAATGTATATAAAATTCATTACAAATATACAAATACAGAACTTTTGTAACAACGAGTTAACAGTATAACTAGCCTTTATCTAAATAATATGGGGAAAAATCAATTATATACTGGCATTCCAGTAGCCCGAATGTGAGTACGCTAGCTACACAAGCAGTATCACAAATAAAATATACATATCAAATTAAGAATATTTTACATTGATAAACTGTTCACTTTTTCAGATTAACAAATTTTGACAAAACAATTAATATCACAAAGAATAAAAAATAATTTCACATCAAGTATTATTCATGCCCGAAGTGACAAAATCACATGTGGATACTTAAAAATTCGAAGGATTCACTGGAAATTCTGAAATTCGGTTGATTTTCTGAAATATACGTACAGTCAAACCTGCCTTAGTGATCACCTGTATTAAGGGACCTCTTGTCCTATATGACTTGGTATTCTTTATCCCAATGTAAAGATTTTCAGATCGATTTAACTGTATTAAGTGACCACCTGTCTTATGTGACCCTTTTCCAGAGTTCCCTTTGGAAGTCACACAAGACAGGTTTGACTGTACATTAATTTTCACACACTGTATAACACACGTCCTCTCAGGGATCAAATATACAAAAAAGAAAGGAAATCGGATAAATGTCAAGGAGACAACATCCCATCTCCAGGTAAAACGAACCAAAACAAAGCATAGGTAACATTGAAAAAGCTTTTCCAACTCAAGCAAAAAATGTTGTATCAGGTTATAAATCAACATTTTTTTTTCAAAAACAAATTTAAAAGGAAAATTATGTTACGATGAAAAACAGGTGTGCAGTATGCTTGATTTTCTTATTGATAATATATTTGTAATATTTGAAGTTGCTATTTATCAGTAAGATTGTGGTAAACCAATGGCCACTAATTGTGCTCCTCTACTCACAGACTTACAAGACTGAATTCCTTCAGGGACTCGTAAATGATCATAAAATAAAAGATGCTAGATGCTCCAATCTCACTTTTAGAAATATTGATGATGTTTTTTTCGACGAAGAACGCATCTTTTGCTAAATGGATCCCTTTGATATATCCCTTAGCTCTAGACATAAAGGAAAACGAAAGAAACCACTGGATCTGCATGCTGTAACAGTGGCAAAACATTTGATTTTTCTTATCTCTATACTTCTCTTCCTCACGATAAGCTAAAGTCAATACTCCGGGATTTAATGTACTATAAAGGGTGAAAGAAGATATTCATATTTAGTGATAGGTAAAGATGGGGCCCATTTCATTAAACATCACACTGATTCACATAAAAAGTATGCAGAGGAGGATGTCATTGCAATGATGGAATTCTTGATTGATAACATTTTTGTAGAATTTGGAGGACAAGTTTTCCAGGAGACAATATGGATACCTTTGGGGACTAATTGTGCGCCACTTTTAGCAGATTTGTTTCTTTATTCGTATGAAGCCAGGTTCAAACAAGGGCTAATTCAGAAAAAAGACAATAAGCTATCCAAATCTTTTAATTTCAGTTTCCGTTATAGATGATGTTCTTTCATTGAACAATCCTCAATTTAAAGATAACCTTCATCTTATATACCCAAATGAACTCGAAATTAAAGAGACCACTGATACACCATCATCAGCATCATACCTGGAACTAAACCTCTACATTGACAACTCTGGACGTCTGAAAACAAAACTTTACGACAAGCATGATGATTTCGACTTTTCAATAGTGAACTTCCCCTTTTTGAGCAGTAATATTCCCTCCGTCATATGGCGTGTACATTACGCAACTCATTCGCTATTGCCGTTCCTGTAGTTTGTACAGCGATTTTGTCAACAGAGCGAAATTACTGTCTCAAAAACTTATACATCAAGGGTATGTTCAGTCACTGTTGCAATTGTCACTACAGAAATTAAACGGTCTTCACAACGATTTGACAGACCATTACCATGTTTCTGTTTCACAAATGAGAACAGATATCTTTGGGTAGATCCAGAGTTTGTTACCGGACTGACTAACACCGACTGTGACAAAACCGGACTCTTCACTGGCAGTGTGACGGGTGTCACGCGTGAAGCAGATCATGCTTACCCTTCCGGAGCACCAGATCATACCTCGGTTTTTCTAGGGGTTCAAACTGCTAGTGCTTTAGTTTTGTGGCTTCTTCTTCATTTTTGTTTATTTGTTTTGTCTTTGTCATACTGTTTCAATTCGTGTTGCTGTGAATTGCCGTGATTTTGGATTTATGATTTTAGAATTTCCTCTTTCCTCGTCTTGCTTCGATATTCGCTTGCCGATGTATTTGGACTTACATTTCGAATTTGTCGAAAATGGTCATCTCAGTACTAAAATTAACGACAAAAGGGACGATTTTAATTACAAAATCATCAATGTTCCTACACTGACAGCAATATTTCAACTTTTCCTGTGTGGAGTGTATGTTTCACATTTGATTCGTTACGCTAGACCTTGCACAAATTAAACAGACTTTTTTATTAGACATGCCGAAAACCGCCTTATAAATCAAGGCCTCATGGACTTTGACAATTTTGCTATTACAAGCATTTCTTCACGATGATATTTCGAATAATACACACACACGTAACGTATAGTTTAATGAAAGGTTTTTCAAATTAAAAAAAAAAAAAAAAAAAAAAGAACTCTTGGCTACTTACACATCAACTGAAACTACATTACACATTTGTGTTTAATTGAATAATCAGTTAACTATCAGAAAATAATATTATTTTTCGTCGTTACATAGGCGTTATACTGGCTTGCAGTGGCACTGGTGTATTGCTTGTAGTGATTTTGATATCAGCTTTTTGCTTGTTCAGGTAATTAAAGACAATTTCTTTTAAGAGTAGTACATGAATAAATATATAACAAATTAAAACGAAAATAAAAATTGAGGGAACGAATTTAGTGAACTAATAAGAAAAAAACTAAACCAGAAGACACGTTATTGTTACTCAAAAAAATATAGACTACAGTAACAGATTAAAATAGTAGATAACGTTGAAAATAGTAGAACAAAATCGATGACAGCTATGAAAGTAGACCAAACCGTACAAAGCAAAACTGAACCAACATATGGAACACACGCATGAACAAAGAAGACTTTTATCAAAGAAATATTGGGAGTTAAAGAGTCAATCATTTATCATTTTTATTCACTCGCAAATTAATTGGAGAATAAAAAGTTGTGTTCAACGCTAGAATAATATTGCACAGTTGTATGTATTAAATAACAATATTCGGAAGTTACTGTAAATTCCTTTCTGCATATTGCCATTTTTACATTCTCTTCAGTGCAGATAAGATCAAAACATTGGAAATCCAGAGATCGAAAGATCTATAAAAGCTGATACAGAACAACTAATCTAAAGGATCGAAATTGAAAGTCAAAATCAGCCAAGGACAAAGTTTTGCACTTGGGAGATACTCCATAGTTTTAAACAAAATTTCCTTATTTTGATATCGTGACGTTTCTAACGAAATCGGTTTTCGGGTCAGCACTAAAGTACTGGACTTCTGGTATGGGGAATACTGTAAACCAACTTATTTTCGCGACTTTCGTGTGCGTGAAAATATCGCGAAAATAAATCGTCGCGAAAAGTTCATATCTTTATATAAAAGCATAAACAGAAATAGAAAATCGCGAAAATTAATCTCCGCGAACTTCACCAGAAGGGACAAAACGCGAAATAAAGTAGCTACGAAAATAAGTTTGTTTACAATACCCTCGGCGACTAACAGTCCACCAGCAGTGGTATCAACAATGTTGTAGTAAATAACACTTAGGTTACTGTATATCTACTTTCTGCATATGGCCATTTCGAAAACTTTTGTTTCTTTAGTGCATATTTGATAAAAAATATTGGAAATCCTGTAATTTTCTTTCTGCATCTGGTTATTTCGACAACTTAGGTCTCTTCAGTGCATATAATAATCCATGAATTGGATAAAATGCGTTTTTAACAGACATGAACACACATTTATATACCTCTTGAAATTTAACATTACCAATATATGGTTAAACTTAATTTATTTGCTCTTATAATTATAACCGGGGGAAAAGATGTTCCGGTTACAAAATCAAGAAGGAATATATTTCCGTTCTATAACTTTTATTTTGCAGTCCGGCGTAACCGAACTATAAACCTAAACTGACCTAACAAATAAAATAACAACAATATATAAAAACAGAGATTAGCGTTGTCCATAGAAATGTCTCTATATCGAAATAATTAAACACAAATTGCGGATTAGGATTTTTCCACTATTGTCCACAAAGCACACTGTCTAAATGGAGTCCATTTGAGGATTAAAGATTACTAAAAACCGCGATAAGAATTTGATGAAAGACAGTTAATTAAAAACTAAGATATCGAAACTTGACTTTAACAATTTAGATTTTATAGAAATAATTATAATAAAATATGTCCAAAATATGTGTTGATAAGGAATTCCATTTTTTTTATACTTTCCGAAATAAAAGCTCCAAAGTGTCCGGTGATATATTCCTCCGCTCTAAGGAAGACACGTCCTCGTGTCTTGAATAAATAGTCCAAATAAGATGAAAACTTCTTTTGCATGAATTTCATAACTATATTATTCAAAACTAAATTCCAGAAATTAAATGTTTAGTGATATTACTTTACGAATAATTTTGCCTGTTGAAATTTCGTCGATATCCCCTGTGATGTCCTCTATTTCGATCGCGATGTGATTGATTTGGGTTCCGAGATCGGAGTTCGTCTATTTGATCTTGCAGGTTATATATCTCCTTCTGCATTTCTTCTTTTTCTCGATTTAACTTAAATTGAAGGTCAATAGCTTCACATCTTTGATCGTACATTCGGGCATTATAGTGGTGCATATCTTCAATTTTCTCTTTTAAATCACATATTTCCTTTTCGAACTTTTCCTGATGATCATTCTGTGGCTTACACACATGTACCTCTATTTGAAGTTTGTAATCTGTCATTTCCGTTTCAAGATCGTCAATTTTCTTTTTATCTTGCGTGCGCTCCTTTTTTATTTTGTTTAATTCCGACATTGTTTTAGTGTGTTTTTCGGCCATTTCTCGTAATTTTTTCTCCAGATAATCACACTTTATCATATGTTTAACACGTTGTGACTTTTCCATCTCTTTTTCAAATTTTGCGTCCTTAACTTTCTGTTTTAGAGTTTTCACTTCTTCTCTTCGATGGTCGGCTCCTCCGTAGAATTCCTGCAATTCCATGTTGTTTAATTCTACACAGGGAAATATACACATGATTTTCTTTTCCTTAAACATTTTCAATCTTTCGGCATCACGCCTCAATTTTGATTTGCTTTTTGCTTTCTTTTCCGGCGTTTGTCCGTGAAAACTACACATCTTGGCGTAATGTCCAAAATGTCTACATTTATAGCAGAACGATCCTCTGGCAGCACATATATTGAAATGAAATTGTGAATGTACAGTCTTACCGCGAAATTTGCACAAATTGTTTTCCGAATTGACGAAATATCTTTGTTCTGACGGATATGGCGTTCCATAATCACACGACTGGATGCTCCAAGGTCTGTAGAATTCTGTTCTCCACGAATGCATTTTCGGTTGGGGAATTTAACTCACGGTAGAACTAGGTACGGGATCAGCCACTGTAACCACCACGTATAACCGGGGGAAAAGATGTTCCGGTTATAAAATCAAGAAGGAATATATTTCCGTTCTATAACTTTTATTTTGCAGTCCGGCGTAACCGAACTATAAACCTAAACTGACCTAACAAATAAAATAACAACAATATATAAAAACAGAGATTAGCGTTGTCCATAGAAATGTCTCTATATCGAAATAATTAAACACAAATTGCGGATTAGGATTTTTCCACTATTGTCCACAAAGCACACTGTCTAAATGGAGTCCATTTGAGGATTAAAGATTACTAAAAACCGCGATAAGAATTTGATGAAAGACAGTTAATTAAAAACTAAGATATCGAAACTTGACTTTAACAATTTAGATTTTATAGAAATAATTATAATAAAATATGTCCAAAATATGTGTTGATAACGAATTCCATTTTTTTATACTTTCCGAAATAAAAGCTCCAAAGTGTCCGGTGATATAATGACAAAAGGGATAAGACACAAGTTAAACAAACTTATGAAGTCTTCTCCCGCATATACAACTTTTTACAATAATATATTAGAGCATGCTTATACATATAACAACAAATATATAGCAATGTCTTTTCATAAGAATAACAAAAACAAAAATAATAATAAATACAGATTAATACATGGGGCATTTCCATATTGGCCTGGTTATAATCCCGAGACACACATATTGGCCCGAGACGAAGTCGAGGGACAATATGGGTCGAGGGATGATAATCAGGTCAATATGGAAATGCACATGTATTAAACTTTTTATTACATACTTCCGACGTTTAGAAATGCCAGGCCGATATGGACCGGAAGTCGTTTATTTGCCCAGGCTAATATGGACCGGAAGTCGTTTATTTTGTTTGAGATGCACGAGGAGCATAAAATAACCTATTATTTTCCTGGGGTGTGAAAATATGGACAGTTTACTTCCGGTCATATTGATCATGCATAAACGCTTTTATTTCTACTAAGTATGTAATAAACTACAGTAATACTTAGATAATGATAGAAACAATATGATTGTTATTTTTGGTGGTGTGTGTGGTGATCAAACAACAAGAAATCTCTCCGACGTTTTGATATATTCGTATACGAGCTTAAATATATATTCATTTTGGGCATCGGTTAACTCTGGGTTACCACAAGTTAACAGTTCAAGATCTATGTTATATACCAATATATTACCAATCTATTACGAGGAAATGAGATAGAGTCATAATTTGCCTTCAAGTAAACAATATTTCAGTTAGAACAACTCAATCAATTAAAAAAGATCTTTTAGAAAGAAATACAAGTAGAAGAGATAACCGGGGAAAGTTTTGATTTATACTGGAAAGGGAGATAAATGGGTATTTGCAGAAAATATATAATTTATTACGAACCTAATGGGTCTGCTTTTGTATCGGGATAATGAAGAGGTCTATATAATGCATAGAGCATGGCGTCCCTTACAGTATGCTTTCAATACTACGAGTTTACCAACACGGACAGGGTATAACCCTATTGATCATAGGAGAACGCGACCGGTAGCTCTGTAGATGGAGCATCTAGAAACCAATTCCAGGGATCTTCATTTTGTATTGAAAGTTTAAATATGCACTGAAAATGTCGAAATGGCCACATTTACAGAAACGTCGGTATTTTGTGGTTTTTGTGTCGCCGTACAGGATTGCCGCTTACAGCGATATAATTGTACAATTTCCGCTGGTGGCAACGGCGGCTAAGTTGTAAACGATTTCTAAAACTATTACCTTGCACAAATCATCTTTTATGTACATGATCTTTGGAGCGTCACATGTTTCAGACGACATTTTCATTGTTTTAATTACGCACCTGGTGATTCTCCAGTTGAAATGCACGCTGATGTTGCTTAAGTTTTGTCATTGTAAGGTACATCTGAAAACGAATACCGAAGCAAAAATTAGAAAAAAGGAAATTCGAAATACACGACCAATCATATCCAATACAAATTGAGACAGAAAAATAAAAACAAAACAAATAACCAAGAACTGAAATCCCACAAAACTAAATCATCAGGGGCTTCGGAAGAGTAAGCATGATCTACTTCACCAATGGGATCCGGTTAGTGGAGCAGGACATGCTTACCCATCCGGATCACCTGATGTCACTCCCGGTTTTTGATGGGAGTTCAGTCAATCAGAGCTTTAGTTTTTGGTGTTGTCTTGTATATCTTACTGTAAAATTTTAGTTTTTTCTTCTTATGACTAAATACCGAAGTAACTGATAATTTAAATTCTGCATATGCGCATTATATATATGATGTTAATGCTACAACTTAATCCTTGCGAATGTTTGAATACTATAGATATTTACAAAAGCTTTCAAAATTTTACCATGGTACTGTTTGAGGGTTAGAAAAGTAACATGTACCATGGATTTTAATTGGTTTTGTCTAAGGGTTAGAAAATGACATTAACCAATCCGCTACCAACCAGATCTTTCAAAACAATATATGCCTGACTGATAGTGTGACGGTGCACCTGATGTCACTACCGGTTTCCATGGGAGTTCACATAATTAGTGCTTAAGTTATTAATGTCGTCTTTTTATTTCCGTGCATTGTGGCTGTCTCACGTCTTTGTTTTGTCCTTGTTTTTCTCTCTTGCTGTTTTTGCCATGTCTTTGTGATCATCACTTCCCCTTGTTCCTTCGTTATTCTACTGCTGTTGTTTGAAAGATCAGCTTTTGTTTGGCTGTTTGGTTAATGTCAAAAATGAT
>MJUU01000526.1:0-44742 GCA_002080025.1 Modiolus philippinarum | reverse complement strand
GATAATTGGTCTTCCATGCTAGTAGCTTTCGAGGACAGTGGGATTAGGAATGGCATCGAAGGAGGCCAGCATCTTTTTATCGCAGCTGTCATCGCGTGCGACTGCATTCTTGTGCTTGGTATAAAATAGATTGTGGTGGTAGGTGGTCTGGTCCACTGGGTCGATGGGTATCGACCAAGGTCTTTTCAGGTTGGTGAAATTATGCCCGGGCTGGTGTATCTCGACGGACAGCCAATTTGTCAGCATATTCATTAGTAAATCTCCGGTAGCTGCCATGAACTGCGATTTCTTGGCTCCGAATTCGGCACAGTTCCTTATCCTCAAACGCAACCCATTGCTGGTCACTAACTCACCCAGGCATTTCGTCTCCGTCTTCCTTCGGCATTTAAGGCCGTGCATTGCCAATTTGTATAGATGTTGGAAATCTCACCTACGGTCAACCTACTGCTGGTAGGCATAACCACTTTCTGCTTCCGAATCCATCCGTCTTAGTTCTGATCATCATGAAATCGAACTGAGAAAAAACAACGCTGCTGAATAACCTCCTCCTGATGGAGTACTCCACTACAATCGACTCTACCAGCCTTTACACCAGCTGCTGTGTTGGGTGCTGGGGCAAGGGTTAACGAAAGACGACTTCCGTGACCTTCTATCGAACAAGGGTAACTATCGCCGTTCCTTGATCGACGTCGTTAACATGATGAAGCCACCACCCAAACCAAGCGGTAACAAGACTTTTTTCGAGCATGAAAGCGACGTGCCCGACCCTCACGACCACAACCCCTTTCAGAAGCATTACATGGTTTTTCTACGACTCTGATGCTGAGCAAGCAAAGCGAAGAATACTACTTGCGCGGTCGCCATAATGACGTAGACTATTGCTACCTCTGTCAAAATTACTTCAAGCAACCGATCCGGGAGAATGCCAACTTTATCTAACTCTTCGAGAATGGTGCTAAGAATCGCGATAATATCCCCCGGGATCATTGCAGCGATCTCAGCACTAACCAATTCGATGCCCTATGTAACCATCGCTCGCACGAGCCCCACAGTTGGAAAGTTCGTGCAATCTAGGCCAATTTTACTTAGTCTAAGATAAAAAATGGATCTCTTGTAGGATTTTTTCTTGAGATCAACGGGACTTTGATCGGGTGTCCGAGAATGTTCCCAAGTTTCCATGACCCCCCTTCAATGTGAGCACCAGTGGGAGCAGGTGCTTATTTATGGCATGGACCAAAGTTATAGATGCAATAGATAGATCCCAGTTGAATCGAGACCATTGGCGGCAATCAATGCAGGTACACATCCATATAGGGCAGTGTTAATTAAATGCAAGATGCACTCGAAACTTTCTTAGGGGCGATTAATCTAATCCTTAGGGGCAATCGATCCAACGCTTACGAGGCGTTGGCAATTCTATAAATAAATGACGCCATTGGATCCTGCAGGAGACCAAGTCCAGTATCCAGGCTTACCAAATGCAGTGTCGCCTAGATAAGATAGGTCTAAGCTGCAACATCTCCAAAAACTCAAGCACTAGCGACCTAATCTAGTGGACGATCACAATATATAGAGAAACACAGGGCACTCTATACTCATTTCTGATGTGAAACTTTTATAACAATAGATTTGATGGTATTTTACATACACAATTTGTACAGAACACAAATAATAGTAATAAAAGACTGTCCTTTAACATTGTTTTTCAAAGGTGATTATTGATTTATTAATGGCTGATGACAGAATAAAACAAATTACTTTTGAAATCTTTAACATTAGCAATGAAGGGATGTGGAGTAAATGTACATGAAACAAAGACTCTACAAATACATGGTAAAAGAAAGCAGTGGAACAACACTTGTATTATTGTTCTTCATCTTGAAGTCACCATGAGGCCTTCAACAATGACCTTTGCTCACATCTCGTAGTCACTTCAAGACAGCCCCTCGCGCCGGTTTGAGTGTAATTCATTGCTAATTATCGAGCAACGCCACAGCCATGCTCAACAATGCTGGTTTTTTTAAATACAGGATAACATTTCTATGGGGTATCTAGTATTTAACATCAATATAAAATCTTGGGTGGTCCTATACAATTCTATTTCAAAAGTGGTTATTGCTTTAATAAGAATTGGTGGAAAATATAAACGAACGACTTTTAAATCTGTACCACATTTGTAATCAAGGGATTACAAAAGTGGTTGATTACAGAAGTGGTTGATAGCAATTTCTCATCAACCACTTTTGAAATCAACCAATTTTGAAATCCAGGATAATACTGTAATTGGGTAGCTTACTCAACTTGTACTTAACATCAATATAAGATATATAAGATGGCTATGTACAATTGGATTTCAAAAGTGGTTATTGCTTTAATAATGGTATATTGAAGATCTAAGCGAACGACTTTTGAACTCTACACATTTCTTATCTAAGGATTACTAAAGTGGTTAAGTTTACAAAAGTGATTGGGGTTACAAAAGTGGTTGACAGCAATTTCTAATCAACCGCTTTTTAAATCCATGGTAATATTTGTATGGGGTATTTGACATAATTTTTATGTAACATCTTAGTTGGCGCTGTACGTTTGGATTCTTACTTTAAATAGGAGTGTTGGAAGATATAAACGAACGACTTTTGAAATCTGTACCACATTTTTTATCAAGGATTACAAAAATTGGTCGAGATTACAAAAGTGGTTGGGTTACAAAAGTGGTAGGTAGCAATTTCTCATCAACTATTTTTGAAATCCAGGATAATATTTTATGGGGTATCTTAAACAATTTGAACTAACTGAACATAAGTATCAGATATCTCAAGTGAGCCTTTTTAAAAACATGTAAAAGGAGTTGTCGCTGTAATAAGGAATTGTGGAAGATATAAACGAGTAACTTTTGGAATCTGTACCACATTTGTAATTCAAGGGATTACAAAAAAGGCTGGGATTAAGACATAGGTAATCAACGATTACAAAGTTCGCCTCGTTATGGCACATTGTCACATTGCCCAATTTTGCCTGAATGCTGACCTACTATAAAAAATGCATGCATATGCATAGTTACATGAACCTATAATATACCATTACTGAGATATAAACTCGGATGTATACATAAATGTAAGTCGATAATGCATAAAATGTAGGTTAAAGAGACCTAATTTTGTCTGCATACTCATCTACCATACATGGATGCACTTGCACATGCAAGATCATCGCTAGTACAGTATCCGAGATCTGAACTTGGGCGTAACCCTGAATGTTATTCACTCAGGTCAAAATATAGGTCAAAGTGACCTAATTATGTCCGGATGCTGACCTACCATTAGAGATGGATGAATATGCAAGGTGAGAGGATCCTACCATGTACAGTGACTGAGATTTGAAGTTGGACATAAACTTGTATGTAAGACACTCAAGCGGAAAATGTAGGTCAAAGTGACCCAATTTTGAATGGATCGTGATCTACCATCACAGATGCATGCATATGCAAGGTTAGATAATCCTACCATGTAGAGTGACTTGGATCTGAACTCGAACATAAACTTGAAAGTTAGTCACTCAGGCTGAAAATATAGGTCAAAGTGACCTAGATTTGCCTGGATACTGACCTACTATCAACGTTGCGTGCATTTTCAAGGTTAGACGATCCTACCATGTACATTGACTTGGATCTGAACTCGGAAGTAAACTTGAATGTAAGTCGCTCAAGCGGAAAATGTAGGTCAATATGACCTAATTTTACCTGGATGCTGACCTACAGTCAGAGCTACATACATGTGCAAGGTTAGATGATCCTACCATGTACAGTGACTGAGATCTGAACTCGTACGTAAACTTGAATGTAAGTCACTCAAGCGGAAAATATAGGACAAAGTGACCAAAGTTTGCTGACCTACCATCTAAGATGCATGCATATGCACATTTAGATGATCATATCAGATATAGTTACTGAGATATGAACTTGGATGTAAATTTAAATGCAAGCCACTCAAGCAGAAAATATAGGTCTGGGAGACCTAATTTTCTTGGAGGCTGTGAGTAAACGCAAGATGCACCTGCATGCAAAGTTTAAGGACCTAACCCTGCATAGTTACTTAGATATAAACCTAAATGCGGACGAGGACGAAGACGTGGATGTGGACGTGGACGTTGACGCGGACGCTGGGGGTACTCCAATAGTCTCCCTCAACTTCGTTGAGGTGAACTAGAATGTGGTTGGATTACAAAAGTTGTTGATAGCAATTTGTAATTAACAACTTTTGAAATCCCTAACCACTTTTAAAGTGTATGGTAGTATTTTTATGGCGTGTCTGACACAATTTGCATTGAAAATTAATATTAGATATATAAGGTGGCTCTATACAATGGGGTTTCAAAAGTGCCACTTGCCTTAACAGGGTTGGCGTCAGAATCAATCTTCATATTTGGTATCAAGGGAGTACAAAAGTTGTGAGGGGTAACAAAAGTGGTTAGGCATTGCAAAAGATGTTGATGAAAATATTATCAGGAACTTTTTAAATCCCTCATTCAACTCAAAGAGTTTCATAAAAAAATGTTAATCTTTACTTAAAGTGACATTTGTTCTGGATTTCAAAAATATTAAGCCAAATCTGAAAACGTGGGATTACAAAAGTAGTGAGGGGTTGCAAAAGTGGTTAGGGATTAATAAACTGGTAAGGGATTACAAAATTGATTAATCGAAATTCTTAGTCAACCACTTTTGTAATCCCTCATTCAACTCGTAGAGTATCATAAAATAAAGTCCATCTTTACTTAAAGTGAAAGTGGTTCTGGATTTCAAAATTACTACGTCACATTTGAAATATAGGGATTAACAAAGTCGCTAGGAATTACAAAAGTGATCAGGGATTACAAAAAGGGTGGATAAAAAATCTATGTCAACCACTTTTAATTCTCAACCACTTTTATAATCCCTCATTCAACTCAAAAGAGTTTCATCAAAAAGTGTTGATTTTAATTTAAAGAGAGAGTTGTGCTGGATTTCAGATATTCTAAACCACATCTGAAATCGTCGGATTACAAAAATGGTTAGGGGATTATAAAAGTGGTTGGTAAGAACTCTTCGTCAACCACTTCTGAAATCTCAACCACTTTTATCCCTCATTTAACTCAAAGTATTTCATAAAAAATGTTGATTTTTACTTAAAGTGACAGTGATTCTGGATTTCAAAATAACAAAAGTGGTCAGGGATTACAAAAGGGGTTGATAAAATATTGTCAATCAATTTTGTAATCCCTCATTCAACTCAAAGAGTTTAATAAAAAAAAATTCAAAAATACTAAGCCACATCGGAAATTTTAACCTGGATATGGGATGTTGTCTCCTTGACATTTACCCCATTTCCTTTCTTTTTCATACAAAAGTGGCTAGGGATTACAAATGTTAAGGATTATAAAAATGGTTGATAAAAATTCTTAGTCAACCACTTTTGAAATCTCAGCTAATTTTCTAATCCCTCATTTAATTCAAAAAGTTTCATAAAAAAGTTGATCTTTAAAGAGACAGTGAATCTGGATTTCAAAAACACTAAACCACATTTGAAATCATGGGATAACAAAAGTGGTTAGGGATTACAAAAGAGGTTAGGGATTACAAAAATGGTTGATAAAAATTCTAAGTCAACCACTTTTGATATCTCAAGCACTTTTGTCATTCCTCAATCAGCTCGAAGAGTTTCGTAAAAATGTTGATTTTCACTTCAAGTGACAGTAGTTCTGGATTTCAAAATGACTTAACCACATTTGAAATATTGGGATTACAAAAGTGGATAGGGATAACAAAAGTGGTAAGAGATTACAAGAGTGGTTGATAAAAATTCTTAGTCAACCACTAAATCTCAACCAATTTTATAATCCCTCATTTAACTCAAAGCTCAGCATGATACGGTTACAGATTTCATAGGTTGCTGAATACTTTTAATAAGTTTTATAATAGATATAAACATTTGATATCTAAATATGGCGTTACTCGCAAAAAGCTTATTACTATGGGCATTTCTTATCCTGTTGTTAAAAAAAGACAAAAACTTATTAAAAATCCAGAAAATCTGGGACGTAACTTACATTCTTTACGTAATATGGGATATCGACAAGATTCTCTTCTTGTATCCGTTATATTAGCTTTGAGATTTAAAATGACCGAAAATTATACACACATACTGGCCTCTCAAGAAGAAAAAAAAAGACAAAAACTTATTAGAAATCCAGAAAATCTGGGACGTAACTTAAATTCTTTACGTAGTAGTGGATATCGACAAGATACTCTTCTTGTATCGGTTATATTAGCTTTGAGATCTAATGACTGGAATTATACACACATACTGGCATCTCACTGATACTGCCGATGTCTACTGTAATTTATGATGATTCTTGACCAAACCCTTCGGGATGTTTTGAGTTTGATTTTTTCTCCCGTAGTGCGACAGTGTTTTACTAGCAGACTAGGCTCCTTGAGCTAACCGGCGGATTAGGGGCGATCACCCCTTATCCCATCTTTCAAAATTACTTGTTGCCACTTTTCTCTCCTTTCAAGATTGTGGTCATTGAATTAGTAGTATTCCTTTCTTTTTCTGTATTGGGTTTTATTCGTGTGTTTATTATATTACTAGTGTTAGGAAACGGGACATATAAAGGGGAGGTATGGGTACCTATAAACCGGTTTAACACTACCGCTGGCTTTTGCTACTGCCGGTACCAAGTCCGGCTCTCCCGAGTTGTTCCTATCGTTGTTTACGTTTGTATTTTGTCTTGTTTGTGCTTTTCCTGTGTAGTTCCCTGGCAGATTGTGGCGTGTGACTGTCATTTTCAGCCATTGTAGATGTTTCCTGTTATCCCCTTTTTTACATTCATTGAAAAATGTTGTTCTTTACTTAAATTGACAGTGGTTAACCACATCTCAAATCGTGTGATTACAAAAGAGGTTAAGGATTACAAAAGTGATTGATTAAAATTCTTAGTCAACCACTTTTCAAATCCCAACCATTTTGTAATCCGTCATTCAACTCGAAGAGTATCATAAAAAAAGTTGATTTTAACTTAAAGTGACAGTGGTTCTGGATTTCAAAATTACTAAACCACATCTGAAATAGTGGGATTACTAAAATGTAGTTAGGGATTAAAAAAGTGATTGATAAAAATATAGTCAACCGCTTTTGGAATCTCAACCACTGTTGTAATCCCTCCTTCAACTCATAAAGTTTCATAAAAAATTGTTAATCTTTACTTAATGTGATATTTGTTGTGGATCTCAAAAATACAAGGGCACATCTGAAATCATTAGATTACAAAAATGTTGGGGATTACAAAAGTGCTTGATTAAAAATCTTCGTCAACCACTTAGTCTCAACCTTTTATGTAATTCCTCATTTATCTCTAAGCTCGGCATGATACGATTAAGATTTCATAAAGTGTTGAATACTTTTGAAAATTTTATAAGTGATATGAATATTTGATATATAAATATGGCATTACTTGCAAACAGCTTATTACTATGGGCATTTTTACGGAAATGTTGTTAAAAAATGGCAAAAAAAAAACATATTAAAGACACAGAGAAAGTGGGATGTAACTTTCAATTTTTACGCAATAGGGGATATCGACAAGATACTTTCTTGCATTCGCCAAATTAGCTCTGTGATCTAATTATCTAATTATACACACATACTGTCCTCTCACATATACACCGATGTCTACTGAAATTTATAATTATTCTCGACCGAACCCTTGCGGAAGTTTTGAGTTTGATTTGTCTTCCGTATTGCGAAAGCCTGTTTTACCAACAGACTAGGCTCCTTGAGCTAGCTGGCAATGTATCGGCGAGCATCCCTTGACCATTCTTTAAAAATTACGCATTGTCATTTTCTCTCCTTTCAAGATTGTGGTCATGGAGTTAGTAGTCTACCTGTATTGGGTTTAAATCATGTGTTTATTATACTATAAGGAAAAGGGACAAATAAAGGGGGTTTGGGTATCCATAAATCTAGTGTCGGTACCAAGCCCGGCTGTCCCGAGTTCCTATCGTTCTTTACGTTTTTCTTTTGTCTTGTTTGTGTTTTTCCTGTGGGGTTCCCTTGCAGATTGTGGCATATGACTGTAATTTTCAGCCATTGTAGATGTTTCCTGTGATCCCCTTTTTTACATTCATTAAAAAATGTTGTTCTTTACTTAAAGTGACAGTGGTTAATCACATCTAGATCTGAAATCGTGTGATTACAAAAGAGGTTGATAAGAATTCTCAGTTATTTTGCTATCCCTCATTCAACTCGAAGGGTGCCATAAAAATGTTGATTTTTACTTAAAGTGACAGTTGTTCTGAAACTCTAAACCACATTTAAAATAATGTGATTACAAAAGTTGTTAGGGAATACAAAAGTGATTGATAAAAATATAGCCACCACTTTTGAAATCTTAATTACTGTTGTAATCCCTCATTCAACTAAAAGAGTTTCATTTAAAAATGTTAATCTTTGACTGAAAGGGACATTTGTTCTGGATTTCCAAAATACAAAGCCACATCTGAAATCGTGGGATTACAAATGTGGTTAGGCATTACAAAAGTGGTAGATAATAATTCTTAGTCAACCACTTTTGAAATCTCAGCCACTTTTGTAATCCCTCATTCAACTCAAATTTTCATAAAAAAATCTTGATTTTTACTCAAAGTGACAGCGGATCTGGATTTTAAAAATTCTAAACCAAATCTGAAATCGTAGGATTCCAAGAATGGTAAGGGATTGCAAAAGTGTTTGATATATCTTACCTTAAGCAAACGTGGTTCTGGATTTCAAAAATACTAAACCACATTTGAAATAATGGGATTACAAAAGTTGTTAGGAAGTACGAAAGCGGTTAGGGATTACAAGAAAGGTTGAAGAAAATTCTTAGTCAACCACTTTTGAAATCTAACCCGTTTTGTAAAAAAAATCTTGGTTTTTACTCAAAGTGACAGTGGTTCTATTGGATATCAAAATTCTAAAACACATCAAAAATCGTAGGATTACAAAAGTGGTTGGGGATTACAAAAGTTGTTAGGGATTAAAACATTGGTTGATAAAAATTCTTAGTCAACCACTTTTGAAATCTCCACCACTTTTGTAATCCCTCATTCAACTTAGAGAATTTCATAAAAAATGTTGATCTTTACTTACAGTGACAGTGTTTCTGGATTTCAAAAATTCTAAACGACATCTGAAATCATAGGATTACAAGATTGGTTAGAATTACGAAAGTGGCTGATAAATCTTACCTTAAGTGACAGTGGTTCTAGATTTCTAATAAACTAAACCATATTTTAATCGTGTTATTAGAAAAGTGGATGAGGGTTTACAAAAGTGGTTGATAAAAAATCTTAGTCAACCACTTTTGAAATCTCAACCACTTTTGTAATCCCTCATTCAACTCAAAGAGTTTCATAAAAAAAATCTGAGTTTTTACTGAAAGTGACAGTGGTTCTTGATTTCAAAAATTCTAAAACACATTTGCAATCGTAAGATTACAAAAGTGATTAGGGATTACAAAAGTGGTTGATAAAAAGTCTTAGTCAACCCCTTTGTAATCCCTCATTCAGCTCGAAGAGTTTCATAAAAAAATGTTGATTTTTACTTAAAGTGACATTGGTTCTGGATTTCAAAAATTCTAAAACACATCTGAAATCGTAGGATTACAAAAGTGGTTGATAAAAATTCTTAGTAAACCACTTTTGAAATCTCAACCACTTTTGTAATACCTCATTCAACTCAAAGAGTTTCATAAAAAATCTGAAGTTTTACTCAAAGTGACAGTGGTTCTTGATTTTAAAAATTCTAAACCACATTTGCAATCGTAGGATTACAAGAGTGATTAGGGATTACAAAAGAGGTTGATAAATCTTACCTAAAGTGACAGTAGTTCTGGATTTCAAAAATACTAAACCACATTTTAAATTATGGGATTACAAAACAAGTTAGGAAGTACAAAAGCGGAAAGAGATTACACAAGTGGTTGATGAAAATTCTTAGTCTACAACTTTTGAAATCTTAAATCATTTTTTAATCCCTAATTCAAACTCAGACAGTTCCATCAAAATAATGACGATCTTTACTTAAAGTGACAGTTGGTCTAGATTTCAAATATACTAAACCATATTTTAAATCGTGGGATTACAAAAGTGGATGAGGGATTACAAAAGTGGTTGAAAAAATCAAACTTTTGAAATCTCAACCACTTTTTTGTAATCTCTCATTCAGCTCAAACAGTTTCATAAAAAAAAATCTTGGTTATTACTCAAAGTGACAGTGGTCCTCTTTGATTTCAAAAATTCTAAAACAAATCTAAAATCGTAGGATTAAAAAAAATCGTTTGGGATTACAAAAGTGGTTAGGGATTACAAAAGTTGTTGATAAAAATTCTTAGTCAACCACTTTTGAAATCTCAAACACTTGTATAATCCCTCATTCAAATCAAAGAGTTTCATAAAATAATCTTGGTTTTTACTCAAAGTGACAGTGGTTCTCTTTGATTTCAAAATTTCTTAAACACATATTAAATCGTAGGATTACAAAACTGGTTGGGGATTACAAAAGTGGTTATGGATTACAAAAGTGGTTGATTAAAATTCTTAGTCAACCACTTTTGAAATCTCAACCACTTTTGTAATCCCTCATTCAAATCAAAGAGTTTCATAAAAAATCTTAATTTTTAGTCAAAGTGACAGTAGTTCTGGATTTCAAAAATACTAAATCACATTTTAAATCATGGGATTACAAAACATGTTAGGAAGTACAAAAGCGGAAAGAGATTACAAAAGTGGTTGATGAAAATTCTTAGTCTACCACTTTTAAAATCTTAACCAATTTTGTAATCCCTTACTCAGAGAGTTTCATCAAAATAATGACGATCTTTACTTAAAGTGACAGTGGTTCTAGATTTCAAATATACTAAACCATATTTTAAATCGTGGGATTACAAAAGTGGATGAGGGATTACAAAAGTCGTTGAAAAAATCATAGTCAACCACTTTTGTAATCTCTCATTCAACTCAAAGAGTTTCAGAAATAATCTTGGTTTTTACTCAAAGTGAGAGTGGTTCTCTTTGATTTAAAAAAATTCTTAAACACATCTAAACTCGTAGGATTACAAAAGTGGTTGGTGATTACAAAAGTGGTTAGGGATAAGGAAAGTGGTTGATAAAAATTCATAGTCAACCACTTTTGTAATCCCTCATTCAACTCAAAGAGTTTCATAAAAAAATCTTAATTTTTACTCAAAGTGATAGTAGTTCTGGATTTCAAAAATACTAAGTCACATTTTAAATCATGGGATTACAAAACAGGTTAGGAAGTACAAAAGCAGAAAGAGATTACAAAAGTGGTTGATGAAAATTCTTAGTCTACCACTTTTGTAATCTTAACCAATTTTGTAATCCCTAATTCAAACTCAGAGAGTTTCATCAAAATAATGACGATCTTTACTTAAAGTGACAGTGGTTCTAGATTTCAAATATACTAAACTATATGTTAAATCGTGGGATTACACAGGTGGATATAGGATTACAAAATTGGTTGAAAAAATCATAGTCAACCACTTTTGAAATCTCAACCACTTTTGTAATCTCTCATTGAACTTAAAGAGTTTCATAAAAAAAATCTTGGCTATTACTCAAAGTGACAGTGGTTCTCTTTGATTTCCAAAATTCTGAAACACATCTAAAATCGTAGGATTACAAAAGTGGTTGGGGATTACAAAAGTGGTTATGGATTACAAAAGTGGTTGATAAAAATTCTTAGTCAAGCACTTTTGAAATCTCAACCACTTTTGTAATCCCTCATTCAAATCAAAGAGTTTCATAAAAAAATCTTAATTTTTAGTCAAAGTGACAGTAGTTCTGGATTTCAAAAATACTAAACCACATTTTAAATCATGGGATTACAAAACATGTTAGGAAGTACAAAAGCGGAAAGAGATTACAAAAGTGGTTGATGAAAATTCTTAGTCTACCACTTTTAAAATCTTAACCAATTTTGTAATCCCTAACTCAGAGAGTTTCATCAAAATAATGACGATCTTTACTTAAAGTGACAGTGGTTCTAGATTTCAAATATACTTAACCATATTTTAAATCGTGGGATTACAAAAGTGGATGAGGGATTACAAAAGTGGTTGAAAAAAATCATAGTCAACCACTTTTGTTATCTCTCATTCAACTCAAAGAGTTTCAGAAATAATCTTGGTTTTTACTCAAAGTGAGAGTGGTTCTCTTTGATTTAAAAAAATTCTTAAACACATCTAAACTCGTAGGATTACAAAAGTGGTTGGTGATTACAAAAGTGGTTAGGGATAAGAAAAGTGGTTGATAAAAATTCTTAGTCAACCACTTTTGTAATCCCTCATTCAACTCAAAGAGTTTCATAAAAAAATCTTAATTTTTACTCAAAGTGATAGTAGTTCTGGATTTCAAAAATACTAAGCCACATTTTAAATCATGGGATTACAAAACAGGTTAGGAAGTACAAAAGCAGAAAGAGATTACAATAGTGGTTGATGAAAATTCTTAGTCTACCACTTTTGAAATCTTAACCAATTTTGTAATCCCTAATTCAAACTCAGAGAGTTTCATCAAAATAATGACGATCTTTACTTAAAGTGACAGTGGTTCTAGATTTTAAATATACTAAACTATATTTTAAATCGTGGGATTACACAGGTGGATATAGGATTACAAAATTGGTTGAAAAAATCATAGTCAACCACTTTTGTAATCTCTCATTCAACTCAAAGAGTTTCAGAAATAATCTTGGTTTTTACTCAAAGTGAGAGTGGTTCTCTTTGATTTCAAAAAATTCTTAAACACATCTAAACTCGTAGGATTACAAAAGTGGTTGGTGATTACAAAAGTGGTCAGGGATAAGAAAAGTGGTTGATAGAAATTCTTAGTCAACCACTTTTGTAATCCCTCATTCAACTCAAAAAGTTTCATAAAAAAATCTTAATTTTTACTCAAAGTGATAGTAGTTCTGGATTTCAAAAATACTAAGCCACATTTTAAATCATGGGATTACAAAACAGGTTAGGAAGTACAAAAGCAGAAAGAGATTACAAAAGTGGTTGATGAAAGTTCTTAGTCTACCACTTTTGATATTTAAACCAATTTTGTAATCCCTAATTCAAACTCAGAGAGTTTCATCAAAATAATAAAGATCTTTACTTAAAGTGACAGTGGTTCTAGATTTCAAATATACTAAACTATATTTTAGATCGTGGGATAACACAGGTGGATATAGGATTATAAAACTGGTTGAAAAAATCATAGTCAACCACTTTTGAAATCTCAACCACTTTTGTAATCTCTCATTCAACTTAAAGAGTTTCATAAAAAAAATCTTGGTTATTACTCAAAGTGACAGTGGTTCTCTTTGATTTCAAAAATTCTTAAACACATCTAAAATCGTAGGATTACAAAAATGGTTGGGGATTTCAAAAGTGGTTAGGGATTACAAAAGTTGTTGATAAAAATTCTTAGTCAACCACTTTTGAAATCTCAACCACTTTTGTAATCTCTCATTCAACTCAAAGCGTTTCATAAAAAAAATCTTGGTTTTTACTCAAAGTGATAGTAGTTCTGGATTTAAAAGATACTAAACCACATTTTAAATCATGGGATTACAAAACAGGTTAGGAAGTACAAAAGCGGTAAGAGATTACAAAAGTGGTTGATGAAAATTCTTAGTCAACCACTTTTGAAATCTTAACCCACTTTGTAATCCCTAATTCAAACTCAAAGAGTTTAATAAAAATAATGACGATCTTTACTTAAAGTGACAGTGGTTCTAGATTTTAAATATACTAAACCATATTTTAAATCGTGGGATTACAAAAGAGGATGGGTGATTACAAGAGTGGTTGATAAACAATCTTAGTCTATACCACTTTGAAATTTCAACCACTTTTATAATCCCTTATTTAATTCAAAGAGTTTCATAAAAAATGTTGATTTTTACTTAAAGTGACATTGGTTCTTGATTTCAAAAATTCTAAAACACATCTGAAATTGTAGGATTACAAAAGTGGTTGATAAAAATTCTTAGTCAACCACTTTTGAAATCTCAACCACATTTGTAATCCCTTATTCAACTCAAATAGTTTCATAAAAAAAATGTTGATCTTTCCTTAAAGTGACATTTTACAGTAGAACCTGTACTTTTGAATCCAAATTATGTTGAAAAAATCTTAAAAAAGATGGATTACAAAAGTGGTTAGGGATTACAAATGTGGTTGATAAGACATTTAGTCCAACCACTTTTGTAACCCAAAACCACATTTGTAATCAAGGGATCACAAACGTGGTTGGGATTACAAAAGTGGTTGTAACAACCAGCCTTGATTTGATGTTTACAGGTTGCATTGTATTTATGAACTAAGTCTTTATATCGATGATAAAGTTTAGTAAAGGTTTTAACTCGTTTGTGATAACTTGTGCCCACTTGATCATTTAAGATATAATTCATGGCAGGTATATGGTTATTGGAAATTTAACCATGACACACATATATTCGAATTGAAGAGCGGAGTAACAAATATAAAGGCCAAGCCAATAGTTAAATAACAATAACCATATACCTACCATGATTTTTTTCTATTCTAATATGAAAGAAAATATAATTTTGGAATTCTGAAGCGACATAAGAGAAGGCGTCTCCATTGCTGTCCGTCACAATACACAATCTGGCGTTTTTCAAACAGATTCAAAATCAAAATTCAAATCGACGCAAAACAATACACATTTACGTGTCTAAATGTCGTGATTAACATGTAGTTGAAAACTGTTGTTAACCTTTATTTCCTTCATAAATTAAGACGAACACAATTAAAAACACTGTTGTTTTTCATCCCGTTTACTCATATTCCGATACCATTTGCACATGTGCGAAATATATGATTATCGAGTATTATACTGGTTGACGATAATTAAGAGCCGTGTTCGAATTTTCATATTTTTACAGCTTGGGAGGAATATTATGAACAAACAGAAACTGATAAAGGACTACAACATCAAAAAGAAGATGAAAATAGTAAGAATGTTAATGTTGTTTATTTTCGCATTCAAATCATATGTAATAATTACATAGTCATAAAAGATTTCTGTGAATAATAATTATTTTTTTTATTTGTATATTTAGCAGGCAATGACAGCAGTTGTAAAAATACTTTGCTAATCAACTGTCTATTAAAGGACGATCTTGTTGAGCAAAAAAAAAACATTTTTCCTCCAGTTCGATTTTTTAAACTTTTATAGCATCACGTCGCTCTCTTGTGATATTAAATATTCACATGTTCGACAAATAACAACAAGCAAAACGTTTTAATTTTAACATGTACCAGTGCGTGTGCACTTTACTTTAAATTTTTTTTCAGCTTTGAAGGCTTTGTATTATGAACAAATAGAAATTGACCCAGGATTACAACAAACAATAGACGGTAAAAATGTATTTAAGTATTCAAAATACAAAAATACCTATGTTGCATGATAGCAAGTTAATGTTTGTTATGCTTTACACATGTGTCAAGAAATAACATCTCATCAAAAGAATTAGAATCAAATAATATGGAAATCCATGATCCAAAATTTGAAAAGAAGTACTCAATACAAAAAGTCTTCAACTGCAGTAATATGGACATCAACCGATCGCAATATTTACGAAAATCCGTCTCTCTAGGATATCCTTGCAAACCTAAATTCCCAAATTCCGTGAACCACGATCCATCAACTGGGAGCAAAATTTTTAACTCCTTGTGGGTGCTGGAGAGGACTACGCCAGGAAATGGATTTAACGTGAACAAGATGAAGACCTTGATTCTCTTGCGGAGTGGATTAAGGATGTGAGGTCTATAATCCTCAAACGAATTATCAGCTACGAGGGTCAATGGAGACTAAAGCATCATCCATTTTCAAAAATGCAGATGTTGCAAGATAAGCCCCTAATAACATTTTTTTCATATGTAAAATCATTAAAAAATTTACATCTCGAATGTTTAAAGAAAGAACTAGGCATTGGTAACACCCAGGTCATTCCAACTTACACAGTTACTACTCTGTCTAAGAAGGAAATATTACAGAACCATAAATCTGTTTTTCTTTCCTTTAAGATTTCAACCAAAGATGAAAACACCGATATCCCCTCCTTGTACTAGGTACCAAAATTTCACAAATGCCCATACAAACAACGGTTAATCGCTAGATCTACAAAACCTATTTCTATATCACTGTTACTTTTGTCACTCATAAAGTTTAATGGTCGTCATCACGAATTGACTGATCGTTAAAATGTGTCTGTATCACAAATGAAGATGGACATTTTTCAATGGACCCCGAAATATTACTGGATTGACACTTACTGAATTTTCACTCGCAATGTGACGGGTATCACATGTGAAGCAGGTCATGCTTACCGATGACACTCCTGTTTTAAGAGGTTCACACTGTTATTGACTTATTTTGTAGTGTTTGTTTTATGTACTGTTTGTTTCGCCATCGTCATTTACATTTTCTGTCTGTATATAATCCTTATATTGCCATGAATCTGGATAAACGATTTTTGGCTCTTGCTTCGGTATTCACTCGGAAAATTTATCGAACTGTTAATCTTGACCGCCGAAAAGAGGGCCTTCAAAATAGTGTAATACAAACTTTCCAAGAGGTGGTGTAAATGAAATGTGGATATTAAAAAAACTCTAAAGATCTGCTTGACTTCTTAAAATTCAGATCATTATCACACTGAAACAACATTTTAATCTTTTGACTTCTCCACACTTTTTACACATTCCATATGCTTATTCCGTTAGAACGATGGTCGAAGATATAAGTATATTGTTATAGACAGGGAACAAGCATACTAATTGAAATACGACTCAGAATCACGGAAAAAAGTACACGGGGGAAAAGTGATTAAAATGTTAGAGTTTCTGCTCGACAATATATTTGTCAAGTTTGGATGACTTGTTTTTCATTGAATTTCATTGAAGGGCTGTTTCAAAATCAAGATGAAAAACTGGTCCAGTCCTTTCATTTTAGCTTCCGTTATATAGATGCTATTTTATCAATAAAGAACGTTCGCTTAGATGATTTTCTCCATCTTATCTATCCAAAAAAGCTCGAAATGTAATATACTACAAATGCTTCAACATCGGCCTCAATCCTCGGCCTTCATCTTGAAATTGAGGTACACTACAAACTAAACTGTATGACACATGCAATGACTAATTTTTTCTTATAGTCAACTTCCCTTTTCTTTGTGCCAACATTCCAAAAGCACCTTTACATCTCACAACTCATTCGTTATTCGTATTTGTTTTGTCTTTGTCATGTTGTCTCAATTCGTGTTGGATATGAATTGCCATGATTTTGAATTTTTGATTTCGGAATTCCCCTTTTCATCATTTTTGATTCGGAATTCGCTTGGCGATGTATCGCTACTTAAGGGCTTGTTGTCGATTAATTGACTTCTTTGACAGAGGTCGGTTGCTTACGAATAGTCTACTTTAACAAAGTTATGTTACCAATAATTTTAAATGATCACTATACGAGTTTTATGGTCGACATCACGATCTATTCTAGTTGATCGCTATTGGATATCCGATTCCAAGATGACAACATATTTTTCACTTTACTACTGCTTTTCCTCTACCGGAGTTGGTAGTTCAGCAAGGCGGGTGTCTTATAAGAAGCAGGAGATGCATACTCTACCGTTGCATCTGATTTCACCAGTGGTTTTATTTGGTCCGTGTTGTTTATATGTATGTGTGTCTTTAATTTTCTTTTCTGTCCCGTGGTCATGTGGTGTCCTTGTTTCGTGGTGTTTCTGATGTTGCCGCTGTCCCTGGATTGTTCGTTTTTTGACTGCAGCTTCGGTCCTCTCTTACTTTTTACATTTTATTCTGCCCACCTGTTTGTAGTGTCATTGTCTCGGTGTTTTATTATGCTGGGTAATTTTTGAATTGACTCGACGACTACAATATGATTATTTCGATGTGACTGTCTTTTACTTATTGTCGAGCAACGGATGACCTTGATAATGTTGAAGCTTTGTCGACAGTTGTATGCTTGTTAACGATCCGGAATACATGAGTAATAAATCATGGATGTAGCGTTGTTCGACGTAAAGCAATAAATTCTTCTAAAACAGCTAGGGCCCGTTTTTGGGTTTTTAACTAATATGAATTTTAATATGCGGAAGACTTTTTCACCAAGATTACAATTGGATCTAAAAAAGAACATCAGATATTATTGGGAATCATCATTTTAGGAATAGATTAGAAACATTTTGTCCGCTGAGCGGTAAAGGATCGATCTTGAGACCCTACTTTGATCTATTTTGCAGATTTAGACGATTCGAATAATTATGGCTCCGAAAATGATGAACAAATACAAATTTATGAAAGATCAGAATGTCTTTTGGAAAATGAAACTGGTAAGAAATTCTTTGCATTTTTAAAATCATACAAATCAAAATTTCCAATTTTCTATGGTCATGAAAAGATTGTATTTTACGATATCCAAATCAGTTTTTAATCACACATTTCTTAAATTTTCAAATATGAACATTTCATATCAAATATAATGTAACTTGCAAACAACTAATAATCATATCAAATATAATGTCACTTGCAAACAACTAATAACCAAGCGCATCTTTTATCCTCGATTTTACGGAAATGACAAAAAATGCAAGAAACTGATTAAAAATCCAGAAAAAAACTGGGACCTAACTAAAATTCTTAACGTAATAGGGGATATCGACAAGATATTACGCATGTGTCCGTAAAATTGGCTTTCGGATCCAATGACCTGAGGGCTTAACACGCATAGTGACCTCTGATTGTAACTACTAATGCCTACTGAAATGCTTGATGATTATTTATCAAAACCTATCTTGGAGTTTTGAGTTTGATTTTTCCCCAGTACCGCGACAGTGTTTTACCTAGACTAGGCTCTTGGAGCTAGCCGGCAGTTAAGCGGCGAGCACTCCTGGACCCATCTTTCAAAATGTAGTTTTGTCCTTTTTCCTCTTCAAGGTTTTGGTCATTGGGTCAGTAGCCTTTCTGTTTTAGGTTTAATTTGGATGTTTATTATATAAACTTGGCCATAAGTTAAGGACCACTTGATTTGAAAGTTTATTTAAAGTAATATTTTTGAAAGAAGGTGAAAAACACTATATAAAACATTGTAACTTCAAAGGTGAACTACCCTGTTTTCGAAGGTTATTAAAAGAGTAAAAATGATTTTATCTATGGCTAGTTTGACGTTAAAATCTGACAAAATATGTTCTTATTAACTAATATCTTTAATGTAATCTTTTATATTGGAAGGTTGCCAAATTAAAGAAATGTTAAGGCATTAGTTTTGATGTGCTTTTCATAATAAATCAATGAAAACTTCATTTGAAGTGTTTTAAAGTTGACCTGAAAGCAAATTCTACCCATTTGATCATTATTTCATAACTGCTTTAAAATTTCATTAATTTTTACAGTATGGACGGCAAAAATTGTTTAAAGCACACATTTCTTAAGTTTATGTACATTAGATATCAAATATGAACATTATAGATAAGTGAAAAATAAGAATTGTCTTTTTTTTTGGAAAAATGGGAAAATTCGCATTTCAGTTATGAACGAGTTATAAAAAAAACATTTTGTTTCATGGTAGTCTATACCTGTATTAATAACGCAACATTTCAATCCAATTTTATGTCACAAAAGATGTCAAAACTAACGTCATGTGCATTAAAAGAAATGTTATGCAAAAAAATATATATATATAATTTGTACACGAAGACAAGTAACTCTAGAGAACACAGACTAGGTAAATTCAAACAACAGTATGAATAAGACTGCCTTGTTAGTGCCGGTACCATGTCCGGGTATCCCGAAATCCTATCGTCATATACATTTGTCTTTTGTCTCGTTTTTTGTTTTTTTTTTCGTTGTTTTTTTTTTTTTTTTTTTTTTTTTCTTTTTTATTTTTGTGCAGTTCCCCAGTAGATTGTTATTTCCAGCCATTGTAAGTGTTGACTGTTATCTTTACTATATTAATACCTTCTGAAAATTCAATCCTACGACAGACTACATCACCATAAAACCCTAATTTTGAGACATCCTGACCATGTCTTGACAAAACAGCCTTCAAAACAGATTATCTCACTTACCTGATTTGAAGACCTATCCCAAGATTAGAAAGAAAATTCTGTTTTCTTTTTGTGTGTGTGTATTTATTTTGACAATATGAATTTGTTAGTTTCTGATAGTGTTATTTCCACAAGAAATCGCACATTTCAGGGACACTCGTTTTCTTGTTATCAAAATTCATTTTTAAAATAGCCATTGCACATGCATTTTTTTGAAAGCCTAGTCTGCCTTTGCAATTGTTATCTCTTGTATCTAGAATAATTTCATAACACAGTAATTTTTTATCTCGAAGCCATTAAATGACTGGAGAGATGTTAAAATGACAAGAAAAAAATCACGTGAGGCTTCAAGCCTATTTACAGCTTTAAAAAATGATCTTCGTGCTTCCGATTAAATATAGTGCGCAAGTTTCTTCAAAATTGTATACGTTGTGTTTTTAAGTTATATTTCTCCATTTTCTTGAGTTGAATACGGTGTTGTTATATAAAATTGAAATAAATATGCAGGTTTATCAAATTACTCGTTTTTTTTATATTGCGTTTCGGATCAACGAACCTGTCGCGCAGTAATTTGTCAGAGATGAAAATAACATTTGTTTACCTGTCATAGTGTATTGCATATATTTATACCAATGAAATCAACATGCGAAATCACACAATCCGATTATTTTCACATATAACGGAATAACCAAGTCCGATTGTCCGAGTTCCTATCGTTGTTAACGTTTGGTTTTTTTTTTTAATTTGTGTTTTGTCATGTGCAGTTTCTTTGTACATTGCGGTATGTGACTGTTTGTTTCAGCCATTGTAAGTTATCTTTGTTATCTATTTATTCTATTATGTACAAAAACAGTTAATGCATGATGATGAAAACAACGATTTTATGTAACGTTGCAGATTGCAGCCTTGAAGACAAACTTGTTAATAATCATAGCTACAATAACTACAATCAATGATCATCAGTGCTTACCTAAACTTGTCTTGATATCAAATTGTGATTGCTACACCTTGAAATGTTTCACTGAATAATCTGATACAGATAATCTAGATAAAGGAATACAATATAAACAGCATAATAACGATAATTCTTATGTAATTTTTTATCAATCCTGTTATCTGCTAGCTGAATACAATAATGTTCAAGGTATAGATGTCACGGTTGACATTCCTAAAATTGGCACGAACGCATTTGTTTATGAAATAATATGGAGGCAATATACATCACTTCAAATTCTGTGTTTGATTATTAAATATTTGGCCCGTTGTGACACACGTTGAAAGCGAGTAACAAAATATCGCACAACGACGAAAAAAGTGACAAGCGTGTTTTTCTATAAATGAGACAGAAATATAAAGAAACAATTTTCGTTGAGCGTCGTGCAGACGACAGCATCTATAATAAAACAATTCAAATATTATCTCCAATACAATGCAATCAAAAAGTTTACCATAAAGTTTTGATAACATCCTCAGTCGTTTCTAATATGCAAATTGGCTGTGTGACATCCGACAAATGTCCAGCGTTACAAATATTAAATGATAAATTAGCCTACGAACATTTCGCAGACGTTTAGCCTTGAAACTCCAGATTCTTCACTCAAGTAAAATGATAGTAATCATGTGTAAATATCCGTAAAATGACTCATTTGATTTGGCGGTGCTTTTGAATGTCCTATGGAATACAGAAAATTCTTTTTCAAACGAATTGCGTTTCCATCTCTGCATGCAAAGGGGATGGATAATTACATTTTTGACATGTAGCCAACCATCCGTTCAGCTGTCCCTCTATACATTCAACAGAAAACAACTCACATGTCAATGTTACGCTACCATATCTCCAAATCCGGTAATCCTCAATAAATTACAACTTGTCTTTTCCTCTGACTGCCAGTCAGAATCCTCGTTTGTCGTCGCCATATTGCCCTAGTAAAGTGGCATGAGCTTTTGGTTTTTGGAAAAAAAAGATTTTTCATGCCGGATGATTTTTTATTTTTTTAATTTTATATAACATAATATACTTTTCCTTTTTATTTAAGATCCAGACGAAAATAAATGAATTATTGTTTATAATATAATGAGACTATATTCCAGGTGGAGTAATATTGCAATTAGTCCTGCTGGTGTTGATTTAATTAATAATTAATGAAATAATCATTTTAAGATTTGAAATTACATTAGAATGGAAATAACTGTATTCTAACGCATCGCCAGTAAACTCAATTTGCGACCATCAAATCCCCGATTGATGCCTCCAAACCTTCAAATACAAAACATTTATCTCCCAAATGAAAATAGTAATGAGTCATTTCAAATTGCATACAAAATAAAACACCAATTTGAATACTCGATTGATTTGTGTACACTTATTAATCAGTTATCCTGTAATTGTATTTTTTTTATTTTTTGTTTGTTCTATATGTTTGTACCGTATACTTGTTTTATAGGTATGAATAACACCCGTGCACCCCCCCCCCCCTTTATGAACCCCGATCATATTTACAGTGTTTCTATATCCCCTCTTGAAAATTAAACATGTTTGCATGAGCATTACCCGCACGCAATGTTGGAACAGCCCCCTTTTTTGTCTTTGTCATGCTGTCTCAATTCGTGTTGCTGTGAATTGCCGTGATGTTGGATTTATGATTTTAGAATTTCCCCTTTCCCTTTCTTGCTTCGGTATTCGTTTGCCGATGTCTTTAGACTCATGCAACCAAATCTTGGAAAATTTTGTTTTTGATTTAAAAAAATACTTTCAATTGCTTCAGATTGTTGATTGATAAAAAATCTACCTCTCATTTATGAAAAAAATGGTATAGAATGATAGCCTTTGGTTAGTCCACATTAGTTCCATTTCTATACCCAATATATTACAAAAATTGAAAAACCTTACTCCTACCCCTTCGAAATGTTGACGTAAATTTTAAGATTTTTTCTAGACATGCCCTTAGAAACCACTATGTTTTTCATTTTATAATTCTTGGAATTGTTTTTAGTCTTTCAATGTCCCTTTTTTTAAAATTATGCATGTTAACATAATGTTGATATGTTTTTAATGACCAGATTATGACTTTAAATAGACAAATAGAACACATCTTCGAATATCTTTGTTTTCGTCGCAGTTTTGCCCCTTTTTGCCTCATCTTATCTATGAGTGGTTTAAATTCAAGAAAAGTTGATATAAAATGGCAATACATAATGTCTTCTCCACAACTTGTACAAATTATGGCAATTTTGAAGTGTTATAAACTTCTTAAATCCATAAAGCTTACCCCTACCCCAACAAATTTACTCAAAAATTGTCAGTTTTTTTTTTGTCTATGTTCGAATAAAAATTACCAGATCACGCAAATTTTATGTTTTATATGACAATGTTGCATGAATTTTATATTGTGATGTCTTATTCCAACAGCCACTTGTTGACTTTAACTCAATATTTTGCCTGATATTGATGAAAATAGGCATTTTCTACATTTCAGATTTGTCCAAAGTTCACTGTTAAATCGTTATACATGCAAAATCTGGAGAATATATCTGCAAATATGCCAATTAATTGTTCTGAGAGATATATAAGTTTTCTTAAAACATTGCTTAGAAAAACAATGAGTGTTTAATGTGACTCTGGATGCCGAAATTAATACCCCTACCCCAACAAATTTTCTCTGAAATAGTCATTTTTTTCTCTATGTTCGCACAAAATTACCAGACAAAGCAAAATGTGTGTTGTATTTAACAAGGTTGCATGAATTACTTTATGATTTGGTATTTTAAGGGCCATTTGTCGACATAAACTCAATATGTTTTCCCAACATTAATGAAAAATGGGATTTTTCAACATTTTTGATTTGTCCAAAGTCCATTGTTAAATCGTTATAAATGTCAAACCCGGAGGATAAATCTACAGATTTGCCAACTTATTGATCTAAGCGATACATAACTTGTCTGAAAGCATTGTTTAGAAAAAAATTACCCAAAATAGGTAATTTTTTGTCTATGTTGGCATAACATTAACTTAAACAAGCAAAGTGTGTGTTATATATGTCAATTTTGCATGAACAACATCATGATTTGGGTATTTTAAAGGCCATTTATTGACTTACACTCAATAATTTGCCCTAAATTGATGAAGAATGGGAATTTTCTATATTTCTGAAGTGTCCAAAGTTCACTGCTAAATCGTAATATTTGTCAAACCTGCAGATATGCCATTTAATTTTTCTATGCGATAGTAAATACCGAAAATCTTACCCCTACCCCAACAAATTCGCCCTAAAATAGTCATTCTTTGTCTATAATCGCATAGAAATAACCAAAACACGCGTAGTCTGCACTGCATATATAAATGTTGTATTTATTTTTTCATGCTTTTTCATTTTAAGTCCAACTCGTCACATTAAACTCAGTATTTTGTACAAAATAACTAAATACCGAAGTTACTGGGAATTTATTTTCTGCATATGCACATTTCGACAACATATGTCTCTTCAGTGCAGATAAAATCTAACGTTTGGAAGACCATAAACTCAAAGATGTAAAAAAACTGAGACAGAACAAATAACCAATAAGATCTAAATGTAAAGCCAAAATCAGCTAAGGACAGAGCTTTCCATGAGGGAGATACTTAGTTTTCAAAAAAGTTTACAAAAAGTTAGATATTGTAAGGTTCCAAATAGAATCGGCTTTCGGGTCAGCATCGAAGTACTGACTACTGGGCCGGTGAATACCCTCGGGGACTAACAGTCAACCAGCAGAGGCATCGACCAAGTGGTAATAAATAACTAAATACCGAAGTTACTGTGAATTTATTTTCTGCATATGCGCATTTCGACAACTTATGTCTCTTCAGTGCAGATAATAATCTAACGTTTGGAAGACCATAAACTCAAAGATGTTAAAAACTGAGAGAGAACAAATAACCAATAAGATCTAAATGTAAAGCCAAAATCAGCTAAGGACAGAGCTTTGCATGAGGGAGATACTCCTTAGTTTTCATTTGATGAAAAATTGGAATTTTCAGCATTTCAGATTTGTCCAAAATTCACTTTTAAATATTTATATGTGGCAAATCTGGAGGATTTATCTGCAGGTATGCTAATTCCTTATTCTAACAGATACACAAGTTATCTTAAAACAATTTTTAGAAAAACAAAGAGTGTTCCATGTAATTCTGAATACCGACAATTTTACCCCTATCCAAAGAAAATAATGCTTAAAATCCCCAAAATATGCCTGTCTGTACATATATCGTCCCATTAGTGCAACAAGGTACCAACTGAAAAAAATGCAATTTTAAGAAAACACAATTTGAAAATTTCGACCTTCACAATAAATCGGAGAAAAGAGGTAGACCATCCATTTTTTTGGTTCATAGAATGGACTTACTTCACTCTTTATTCACAATATTAGCTTGGTCGATAGCTGCTTTTATTTTTACAGAATTATCACTTTGTCAGTTGGTACCCATTTTTAAGCATATATTTCCACAAAAAGTAAAGATTTCGTTGTGCAAAAAGGTTCCAACTGCCATTTCATAAACACAAAAACATTGTAATATAAAGATATAAATCGTATTTTTGTAGCTTTATTCACCACTAAATTATTTTCATTCTAATTTGAATGGATCTATTCTATTATTCATGTATTTAGACACTATATAGTGTGAATATTTCATATAAAAGTAAATTATGCAAAAAGCAACCAAGTGTCATTTGGCTCCTTGTTACATGTGGGAAATGCACTGAAATCAGTTGGTACCAAATAACATAATTAATTATCTCAGAAATGAATAAAGATACAGGCTTTATTTTCACAGGGCAACTAGATACCTATAATGACTCCTACAAAATGCACTTAACTCAATTTTGGACAAAATGTCATTTGGTACCTTGTTGCACTAATGGGACGATATATGAACAAAACGTACTCACATATATACTGGTTTTGAAAATATGCATTTGATATATCACGATATGCAATTTTAACACCAAAATATGGGTTTGAATTGAATATTTTTGGCAATTTTCGTGAAAAATGGTAATGTTCAGCATTTCGGAATTTTACAATATTCAAAGTTGAATTGTTGTATAACAACCCATAAACCAGCTCATGATCTTATATGTGATGTATGGGAGTCTCTGTGTATTTTTGTGTTTGAAATATTATGTTATTGGACCTTTTTACAATGTTTAAAGTTTTCAAACCGAACAAAATCAAATTAAATTTTGTTGAAAAAACTGAGGGGAGTGAGGAGTAATATGTTTGCAATCAATGGGTTTAGTTATATTTTACGAGAGGATATGGAGTAAATGAACATGAGACCATAACACATATGTTAACTCCAACTGCAATAATTTTAATGAGCTGTATGGCCATTTCGGAAATTAATTCCTCATCAGCAGCACTAGAACCGAAACAAAGGAAATCCATAATTTCAAAAAATGTTTAAATGTATTAAACCAAACGAAATCCGAATAATCAGTAATATCAAACATAGCTAAGGACAAAACTACGATGGAGGGAGTTAAACCTTAGGTTTTAGAATTTACATAAATTTAGATAATAGTAATTGAACAAAGTGTACACATGAGATATAATCTCATGTACAAGTACACCATATCTAAGAAAAATAAAGAGCATACATCTCTACCATGGGGAGTTAGTCTAGAATGTTCAAAAGTATACTTTATAATTGCTTTGACATAATGAAACGATATTGTATCAACATTTTCACGTTATATACAAAATTCATGAAGTTTTTAAGTCAAAACACAATAATTCTGAAAAACGGAAAATTCCAATTTTTCATAAAATTTCGAGCAGAAGGGCCAAGAAAATAACCCTTAGATGTTTGAATCTTCTGAAATGGGCTTCTGTATATAAGCTATAGTGAAATAACACAATAATTCGCATTAGACATTATCTTTTTTTCATTTAGAGTCTGAATAATTTAAATTTCCCCTTAATTGTAAGGGGGGTGCTAATTTTGGCATTTCTGATCTTAATAAGTCTGAATTTAATTTTTTTTTTCCATCATTTGTTGCTAACATATCATAAATCATTATTGCAATTTGGCAATTTCAAATTTGTACGATCCAGAAGGAAAGTCGAAATTGTGAAAATATTTAAAATTCCGAAAATTTCCATTTTTCAAAACTTTAAACCAAAATTCAAAATTTTAAAGGACTTTATTGGTCTTATTTATCAACATGGTATCACAACTGATAAATTAGGCATAAAAAGAAGATATATGATGAGAATTATTTATCTGAATGGAATTGACAGATTAAAAATCGTCATTTTTGCATTTTTAAGAGGATTGGTACATTTTAAATCCCTTGATTATAGAAAAGTGTTCATTGTAAAGTATATTAAATAAGCTTCAATTTGGTACCAAATTTCAGTACATCTAAGTTATCTACATAAAAATTATGAAGCTTAAAAGATGAAATTAAGGTAAAAACTAAAATACAAGAATTTTGTGTGGTGTGCTTTAAAAGTGGCCCTATACTGTCTATGCGTGCAGGTTATATTCATCTTAACATGTTTTATGTCAAAGAGGGGATATAAAAGGACTGACAAAAATCGATTTGGATCATAAGTGTTAGGAGGATGGGGGTAGGATGCATGGAAAGTGATTTCAGCCCATGACCTATTATATGTTATTAATCATGCTGGATCCCCATAGAGATAAACATTTGATCATATTATGCGCTGTTTTTTTTTTTCACAAAAAATTCCGTTTTTTGGGGGCACTGAGGTATGAAACTTTTACTATTCATCATATGATATAATGTGAAAAGTATTCATACGTCCATACTTGTACCACTTTACGCTCGAGATAAATATGGCACATTGGAATGAATAAATATTTTTTTGAACTGAATATTTAACTAAATACACAAATGTATTTGTTCTGTATTCTGACTTTATTTTGATCCTCCACATTAAAAATATATCATGGGTTAACACCATTTAAGATTCTTTTCTCTAAAATACACTTATATTTTCTAAAGTAATGAATGAAATTTTCACTTTCAATTTGACATTGTTTTGTTAAAATATCGAATGCCGAAACTAATGTCTACCCCTGATTAATCGATTCAGCATGAAATTAGCTTTTAATCTATTTTTGTGTTAGCCGTACTTGTATGAGGTTTATTTACTTTAATTTCAAAAACGTAATAGCTGGCTATTCTTACAACGGCGAATATAATATAGCTCATTTGAACTATTGCAGTTGGAGTTAACACATGTGTTGTGGTCTCTTGTTAATTTATTCCATTTCCTTTCATAAAATATATAGCCTGTTATTTTATTTTAATATTTTAGCGAAAGAATAAATAACGAAATACCGGAGCTACTGTTAATTTGGTCTCTGCACATGGCAGTTTCGACAGTTATGTCTCTTCAGTGCAGATGAAATTTAAATACTAAGTATTTGGAAGTCTTTAACTAGAAATATGTGTAAATGATTATAGAGAACACATTACCAATAGGACTTAAAACAGATCAAGACAGAGATATACAGGGAGGAGATACTCCTTAGGTTAAAAAAATAGATTACATATGGATATTACAACTTTCAAAATAAAATTGGTTTTCGAGCAAGCACCGAAGTACTGGCTATTTGGTTCATCAATACCTTCGTGACTAACAGTCCACTAGCAGAACCTAGTGCTAATAAATAACAAAATACTGAAGTTTCTTTGAATAAGTTTTCTGCATATGTTCATTTCTTTAATATGATATAAGATCCATTTTGAAAATCAAGTTGATTTTTTATTTGCTGCGAAGAGCGATTAAGCAACTTGTAAACACTGATATATTTTACATAACAAGGTGTAAAATACAAGATAAACATTAAATATAATATACATATATACCGAGATTTACCACTTATAAAATTTATAATGTGTCCGTTAAAGAAAGACATTTACTCTAGCTAATTGCGTTACAATAGTATCGTCAATGTCGTTAAGCCAAACCTGAAAACCTGACTTTGAAGACGAAAAACGTTAGCAATTTAGCAATGAATTAAACTCGTAATACACAAGTAATTAATCTGCGCTGTTCGATACTCGTTTCATTATTATTATCATTGATAGTCATCATGGTTGATTAGTTAGTTGATTTTTTTTGTATTTTGTTTGCTTTAGTTTTTTTTTGTTTCTGATTTTTGTTATTTTTACTTTTATTTATTTATTTTTGATTTATTTTTGTTTTGTTTTGTTTTGTTTTGTTTTGTTTTTTTTTTTTTTTTTTTTTTTTTTTTTTTTGAAATTTTATATTACTTTTTGATAAATGAACATTACAGCTGCCTTAAATAAATAAAACTTGAGAAATATTTGGTTCACAATTCTTCACATCAAGTACCTAGGTAAATCGGTAAAATAATATGCAAGCTAATAGTTCAACTCATTAATCAATTATCAAAGCATAAACAATTCAAAATTAGAAAAATCAGACCGAAAAAATATCAAAGTAGTTCCAGCGCATGATCGAAACATTTTGGGGTATTTTCGTTTATAAAGAAACACTGCAAAGCATAATAGAAATGAAACTTCTTTGGTTTGAAACTTGGGTTACTGAACTGTGGTCAAGCATAAACATTCTTATATATCTCAAATGCCGAATGACGGATGACATTTCTCTGAGTAATATATTGGATTCTTATATCTGTACAAAGTGAGGAACTATTTTAAATCTAACCAAGATCAACATATTTCAAAGGCAAAGATGCCATATTTCTTGTAAGACTGACTTACATTCATTTCTCTACAATTTGTTAATTGCAAATTACAAGAATTGAAATAAAGAATGGCACTCATAATAAGATGTCCAATTTGCCCTATGATAAGAAGGAGGGAAATTACGGTGCAAAGGAAATTGAAAATAATATTATGGACGAATTACTTACATTTATTCAAATTCTGATAATGATTTGTTTTTATTATTGTAGGAAATATTAAATGATATGATCTTTTTTCTAGTATCAAACCATGACAATATCCATACATTTCTTTTCGAATATCAATAGCATCCAATACTGAGCAAAAAATCAGAAATATTTCTTGGGAATTCTGCTTGCTTCGGTCAACCATCTTTTTACATTTATCTTTTGTGAAGAATACAGTTAAGATGTTTGAGTAAATTTTCTAGAGAAAACATATACATAGTCAATTTAAAAACCACAGAATAGAAAACAACATCTCTTATGACATTTATATTCAATCAACATACGAATATTTTGTATTAATCTACTCATATTTCAGATCCCCTATTATTGAAGAGCAAGAAATGTTTAAATGGACAAGAAATAAAATATAACCAGGTTGATAAGTATTGTAAGTATTTCACCAAATTACTAGGATGTATCAGAACAAAAGTAGGGAAAATAAACATCGAACTCTAATTTACCTATTCTGCAATCGGTGTAGCATTAAGGATTGGCATTTGTCAGGTTCATGAAATCGATACCTTTATTTATTAGAACATCAATTATAAATCATTTAAAGCATGACATATTTATAAGTCGGTGTGCCTGTTCTTGAGATATAAGCGTCTGAAATTCTGGAGGAAGCCTAAGTCATATAGGCTCTTCTTCACTTGTAAAATGCAATAAAGGAATATTAAGAAATTCATCAAATTTTCTCCAACGTCTATTTTAGATGTATGCAATCATATTCTGAAAGGTTGGTGGGGGTCAGTGTGCAAATTATTTTTTCTAATGCGTCTCTGTTGATAACACAAAAGAGATCCGAAAGTAAGAGACTACTGGTATTCAAAAACCCCGGGAAAGTGACCATTCTTCAGATCTGACCCATAACTAACTCTGCAACATGTAGTTATTGTATTATGAACTAATATGATATTATATAAATTTGCCTGGGGATCAGAATAATATAGTAATCTCGCATTTAAATTAATATATTGCATGCGCAGTATTATGATCGTCATATTCTTCTTACCTTTTAATACAAAGCAAAAGTTAAGTTCCTTTAACAAGTTAACAACCTACGGTCATTTATTGCACTACTGCAAATATTGATCAATGAAACCTTTAAAAGACTGTATAATAGAATAAACTAGTTATTTTAGAATTTACAGCTAGTTTAACGAAGGAACTAGAGTTGTAGTTATTACAGAGACATAGCAAAAAACGAGAATACAAAAAAAATAAAGACAAAACAAAGACACGAGACAGCCGCAAGGCATGGAAATAAAATACACAATATTCAGAACAAAGGAACTTATAGCATAAACTCCAATGAAAACCGGGAGTGGCATCAGGTGATTTTGAAGGGTAAGCATGTCCTTCCCCGCTTATGAAAACCGTCAAATGATCAGTGAGGCTTATTATGCTTTTTGAAGATCTGTAATTTGGTTAATTTCATTTTCTAACCCTTAAACATAACCAATTAAAGATCTATGGTATATTCTCTAATTTCTATTAAAATTTACAATTTTATCAAAATTCCAACCATTTAAAAATATGGAGGCTTCATTTCTTGTATGACAATCGGTAGATGTACTTGGTATTGGATTTGGCTTCCTTTTTCGATATTTTTGGAATTGAGTACGTCTTTTTAGACTACTTTTAGATTACGGCTTTCCCTAGTATTTGATTTTAATGCTGCTGATGAGAGGTTACTCGTTGAAACACGTTTACAGCATAACGCAATTTACTGTTTTTTAAGCAACTTCAGTATTTTTTGTACTTCAAATAGAAAGAAACATAAAAAAAAACCTTGGAAGTAAAGTTTTCGTTTATATCAATAGTATTAAAACATTAACAAGGACAAATAAGAAGCAAGAACATCACTAACGAAGACAAAACTTAAATTTGACAGTATGTCAGAAACTTAAGCCCTGACAGTGTGAATTCTACTAAAAACCGAGAGTGACATCAGGAGCTTCGGAAGCGTAAGCATGTCAAACCACAAAATACATGTACAAAACTGGAAATAAATCTTAACTTATCCGTAAATTAACAAGTTATTTAACTAGCAGTCAAAACTATCCCCATTATGAATTTTATTGTAAAATGATTTTTATAGTTCTCTCCTTGTTTCATATTATTATATGTTCATTTAGGTTCATTAGAATCATTTCATAAACGAAAATTGGAAATTGATTATGAGGACATACAAGAAGTAGGTGAATATTCATCAGGTTTCGAGGGTGAGTATGATATTGATACTCTATAGCATGAGAAATATCCCGTTTCTTGGAAACAGCATAAATTCGTCATGAACTGGATGTTGTCATTGATTTTATGCGGTCGTATCCAGTGCAAGTTACTTTATAAAAGAAAGTTACCAGCTGTCGATTTTTGAAGATCTAATACCCAAAAATCGCGTACGTCTGATTTATATATCGATCATAGAACTAGTGCCAGGCTGCATCGAAAATCAATGTCGCACAGGTCGGGAAAGGGTCACGACGTGAGTGTAAGTCCCCTATGATATTCACAAACCAAGTAGTCCAAACTTCGGTGCTGACCTGAAAAGCGATTTGTTTGGAAACTTATAAAAATTTTTGAAAACTTTCCTTAATTCTAAGTAGTATCTCTCTCTCTTACATAGCTCCGTCCTTTGCTTATTTTGACTTTTTATTCAGATTTGTTTGGCTACTTGTTCTGTTTGAGAAATATCAAAGTTTGCTTTGATCATCACTAAAGATAAATAAGTTGTCTAAATTTTCATATGCAGGAACTACATTTACAGTACCTTCGGGGGTTTTTTTGGTCATTTTTAATGTTAAAAATTATGAAAAACTTACATTTGATAGATTATCTCCCAATAAAATGAGATGTTCAACAAAGAAAGAGTTAATTGTCTTGTATATCAATAACATAAGAAAACACAGTTAGTATGATTTGCCTGCCAATTGGAATTAAACTTTTGCGAGCGATGGTAAAACATGGTTTAGAAAGTGAACATAACAGGTTTATGGAGGGCTTTTAAAAGTGAGGAACTATTTTAAATCTAAATAAGATCAACATATTTCAAAGGCAAAGATGCCATATTTCTTGTAAGACTGACTTACATTCATTTCTCTACAATTTGTTAATTGCAAATTACAAGAATTGAAATAAAGAATGGCACTTATAATAAGATGTCCAATTNAACATAAGAAAACACAGTTAGTATGATTTGCCTGCCAATTGGAATTAAACTTTTGCGAGCGATGGTAAAACATGGTTTAGAAAGTGAACATAACAGGTTTATGGAGGGCTTTTAAATTTTTATTTTGATATAAATTTTCTGTTTTAAGGTTCAACATAATTTATTTACGCCTCTGATTATATTTTATTCAAACCTAAGGGGTATCTCCCTCTTGCATAGTTCTATCCTTAGCTGATTTTGGCTTTCCTTTTTAGATCTTTTGGTAATTTGTCTTCCATCAGCTTTGCACATATTTTGGTTTCTAGATTTCCTTATGCTTTGATTAGATCTGCACTTGAGACATAAGTTGTCGACATGCGCATATGCAGAAACTAAATTAACAGTAACTTCGGCATTTTGTTAGTTATAAATAAGAACAGGTTGGACCCTTTTCATTTCATCATGAAAGTCATGCAGTATAATTAACAATGTAAAAGCTAAAAAAGATTAATGTCAATAATTTTGTACAAATCAAACTCGAAAATATAACAAAAATAAAGATTGAAACCTCCCTAAGTAACCTTTGTTTAAGAAATTGATTCATGAACAAATCTATTCATCATCATCAGCTAAAAAAATTCGTAAATTAAAAAAGGGTATTTTCGTGAAACAGTATTGATTGCCTGATAAAAAAAAGTTTTCTATAACATACCCAAACCTACGTTAAAGCCAGATAAGTAGTTTAAGTAAACATCGATAAGAATTTATGGAGAAACTACGCTTCTTTTTATGGAGGTTTTCATTTCCCGAAATGAAATATATACCATAATCTATGTTGGGTTCAACTAATTGATTCTTTTTAAGTGTATGACTTTACTACCTTGTGCATAAATTCTGGATTATACCAAATCTAGTCAGTAAAGGGCTTCTGCTCGTTATAAGTTTTTTCTTGTTTATTATTTGCCACAGAATGTCAAACCAAAGAACGAAGAAACACTCCCCAGGATTTTTAATGTACCTCAACATAAATTTGCTTATTTCCCGAGCCTAAGAACAATAAAGTCTATTTTTACAGATTTTAGAATGAAAAGATCCAAAAAATAAAGAAAAGAAAAAATATGTGGAAATACCTTTCTTGGAATATGTAGATCCTGCTGTAAATTTTTATTTTTGAGGAATTCTATGTAGTTTTAAATCAATACAACTAGGAAAGGTCTTCATCTTTGTATTCATGGCCGGTTCAAATCGAAAAACTAAGCACCGAAATTTCTGTAAATTTGGTTTCAGCTTTTTGGCACTGAAAACGCCCTACTTTACTTATAGAATCATGAGAAAAATATTTTTAACATATTGAAAAATTGTATATTGATGGATATCAACTCTTGTTATGTAATTTCAAATAGAATAAAGTCAGCAAAATTTTGTTTATTATATTTTGAATTTATTTAACTATCGTCGATATGTAGCGATATACTATTCTTTCTCGTTGTGAAACCTATTTTTATCAGATCTATTAATCAAAAACAAGGAAGGGAAGAGTGTAGGACAAGGGATATACTTCTTATTTTTAAATATTTTTTAAATTCAGGTATTGCAATTTGAAAATAATCCTTTTTCTGGACTAGCATCTAAATACTGAGCTACTGGGCTAATGAATACTTCGGAGTCTGAAAGGCCACACGTGGAGGCGTCGACCAAGTCTCAAAAATAAGTAAATAGAGAAGTTACTGGAGAATTTATTGCCGCAAAACTTTTGTCTCTTTACTGGACGTCAAATCAGAACATGTTGAATTCACGAAAATTAGAAGTGAATTATTAAAAATTATCTCCTTTTCATGCATTTTTAAGTGTGAGTACAAAAATGTAGCGTGCCTTATTTGCATTGCGTAGTCCATTTTTACGAATAAATGTAGACAATGGCGTTTTCAGATAAAACGAATATCGTAAAAGACTGATGGGTGGAATAACGGTTTATAAATAATGTAAAAATCACTTTTCTTCCTTCTTATTTAAGATGAGTATAAGAATAATAAAATTAAACATCGGTGAAAAAGCAAGATCGAGTAACCACAGACACCAAAATGTAAGATATGGACTTGCCAAGTAGGAGAACCTTTGAAGTGACTGAAATTTCTAAATTTGAATTTTCAATGTTTCTCGCATTTAAAGCCATAAGATACAAACTTTGCCCACCATGCCGTAATTTTACATCCAACGTTCCTAAGTGATGTAAATGACACCAGAACACTATGGATGGTAATTTTTCGTCTTGTACAAGGAGTAAATATAAAGATTTGTCGTACCCCTAAATAAACTGGATTATTTTTTATCGTCGTTTTTTAATAAGATTCGATATGAGTAAATTGACAGAATAATGTGACTTTCATATTATTTCCATAATTGCAGGCCAAAGATTATTAAAACAGCAACATTCCAAAGATGCGGATACTGTTTCTGTCAAAAGTCTAGTCCACTTGCATGAATCATTCCAGGAAAAAAATGTAACTGACACGATGTTTTAACGTATGACAGAATGTGATGATTCTGAATAGTGGGAGATAATTTATAATGATGTTAGCACAACTGTTTTGTTAAATGTTATGCGTTTTAAGTAACTTGAATAATAAATGAAAGGAATACAAAAAAAGGAATTTTTATAATTAAGGGAATTCATGTTTTAATGTGGATCAGATATGGTCATTCTTCAAACATGAAGATATAAAGGGGAATACTGTGAAAGGAATGTTATTTCGTCTGTCCTTCTGTCAATCCGGCCGAAACATATTATATGTAGGTTCTAGAGCATTGAAATGAAACTTTCACAGATGAAAGCATTACAGGTAGTACAGACACTTTTTGGAATCGGTAGATAATTACATGTATGAATTAAAAATTATGGCAAAACAATGGTTTCCTGGGTATAACTTAAAATACTTTATGAATTTAAATGAAACTTACATTGTTGAAATCATCAGTGATAAAAAAGGTACATTTTCATTAGATAAAAGTGACAACAAAAGTCCGAATCGATCAAAGGAAGAGACAAGTAAGGAAAATCGGTATAACATTCGACTGAATCAGGGAAACACAATCCGACACAGAACATTTTTGGCAAGCCGTCATATTGCCGACTTGGAACGGGCATTTTATAAATAAAATGGTGGGTTAAACCAGGTTTAATGATGCATCTACCCCCCGCTTTAATGACGACTAACTATAGCTACTGTGTGCCCAGATTGTGTTAAATGTCAAAGCCATAATATTGTCAGGGGGCACTACACTATTATAATACGCCAATGTTTGACAGACCTCGAAAATAGTACTATAAAAAATAGTGCCTTTTAATTTGTAGTGACTACAGCCAATTGATACATGTTATAATCAGCAAGATCATAAAATATTTCTGGGTGAATGACAGAGTGCAAAGAACAGTTGAAAAAACATGATTAAGTTACGTAACAAGCTAGAACGGATCGAATCGAATGAAATACGACCAAATACCGAAATTTCTCTGTTGCGACTATGTACAAAATCTAATAAAAACAACCAAAGTTTACCGGAACGTTTCAATTCAATTTTATATTCTTATTTGACATACAACATATGGTTGAAATGTTTTTATTTTATCGTGTTGGTGATCTGTTAACGGTAAAACAAGTTCCCACACCTGGGAAAATTCATTTCTATATTATTTGAATTATTGAAATCAAGGAATTTAACATACGAGTCAATGGGAAGCCGAATTAGTGGTGTGCCTCCTGTCAAAACCTAGAATTTTTCTCTAATAGGTAAAATGTTTTTGTCGTTCGATTACAAGCCTTGTCTCATACAGGTAAAATGTTTTTGTCGCTCGGTGCACAAATCACACTAAAGTTGCAAAAAGAGAAACATCAAGGAAGAAGCCAAAACTTAATCAAAACCGTCTTCAATAAAATTGGAAATAGGAATTGAATATTTATCAATCAAATCTGGATATCGTCCAACAAATTTCTTTAGAAAAACTATTAATCTGCATTTCTCGAAGCCCTGATTTAAAAGTTTACGAACTAAACATCTGTGTTGTTTCAAAAAATCTTGATAGTGACTACATGCTCTAGCGTAACGGATTAATTGAGAAATATATACTCCATACGATGGGGAAGACGGAATATTACTGTCGAGGTGTGGAAAGTTTACAATATCAAAATTGAAACCGTCTCTTTTGTCATAAATTCGTGTGCTGGGGTTGCCACTGTCGTTAAACTCCAAAAGTAAATCTAAAAGCGAAACAGAATGGCCAGTGTCTGTAGTCTCCTTTATTTCAAGTTCTGGGGGATATATTAATGGAATATAGTCGGCAAAGTTAATATCATTAAGCGACAAGACATCATCAATATATCTATATGAGTGATTCAAGGATCTAGCCTCTTTAATTTTATTTTGTTTGACCAAATTTTGCAAAAATTCTGTTTCGCAAGTGAACAAAAACAGGTCAGCTAAGAGAGGAGCAAAATTCGTTCCCATTGGAATGCCGACTGTCTGTTGGAATATCTTGCCCCCGAACTGGACAAATATGTTGTCAATGAGAAATTTTAGCATGCTTGCTCACCTGTTCTTCAGTGTAGTATCGTGTGTTACCCTTTGGTACTTTGTTAGTAAAATATGTAGATGTATATGCTAAGGCTACATATTTAAAACTCTGTCCATTTTTGCAATTAAATGATAAGATCAATCAAACGAATTTTCAGTTTTGAATGGGGAAGAGTAGTATAGAGTGTAGTATAAAAAGATTGGTGATTTACAGCTTGATAATTTTTTAAAGATTTGGTTGTTTTTATACTCGTTATTGGCCTGTGGACATGATAATATTCTTAGATTACAATTTTCTAAATTTTCTTTCCTTTACTTAAAATATTTACTGTTATTTGTTGGTATCATACCCTTGTCACGTCTGAAAATGACAGTCGTGTTTGAATTTTCAGTTTAAAGGAATGGCAAATCTAGATTATTTGAACCTCTCGATATATTTGACACAACCCTTCATCTATTCGTGAAACAAAGGATGGAAACTGAAAGTTATTCCAACAATGTAACCCATGTGTAATTTAAAATTTGAAAGGTATGCAGGTAATATAATCAAAGTTTTGTTTCTGATGAGAAAAAAACATTGTCTGTAATAATTGACGAGCCCACTTGTAGACGAGTCTATTACTTGAGACAATATTTCAAGTTTCAGAAACAAAACTTCTGTGATTGTTTTTAAAGTAAGTAATACTAATGATCATCTCATAGAACAAATTTGGAAAAGAGTAAGTCTTGCTTTTGAAGAAATATGGAAATCGACTATTGGTTAGTAAAAGAATTGGAACGTTCCATTTTTTTTTTTTTTTTTTTTTGTAGATGTTGATTTCTTTGTTTAAATTGAGGATTGACAAAGTTAGCGTGGCTTAACAGTCTTTTACCCAATCTTTTTTAGTATTCAGGCAGTGGCATATGTTGAATATATTTGCCTTATAAAATGAAAAAAGCTCATACAATCATACAACAACTTAATACCGAAGTTACTGTGCATTTTGTTTCTGCATATGCGCATTTCGACAACTTCTGTCTCTTCAGTGCAGATTAAATCTAAACAGATTACCGATTAGCATGTATCATTCTACTGAATTATATAATTATCTCTAACAACGTAAATTCAACAGTTCTCTGTTTATCTTAACAATGGTTATTAAAGATTAATATTTTTCTTGTTTATGCACATTCAGTGTTGGAGCTCTTAAAAAGAGCTCGACAACTTGCCGACTTTCGACAATCCATTTAGATGCATGTACCATAAATGATTTTCAGCACAACAATGTAATATATGTCATCATTACATATATTATTGAATAAAATGAAAACAATGTATTTTGAAACAAAAGCATCGTTTTTTATAGCTTTTTATATCGCCCTCACCGATTTGATATTGCCGGTTTTACTTAATCTTGGATTTATTAATTATTGATAGTTGGACGGGTGCAGCACAACAATGTAATATATGTCATCATTACATATATTATTGAATAAAATGAAAACAATGTATTTGAAACAAAAGCATCGTTTTTTATAGCTTTTTATATCGCCCTCACCGATTTGATATTTTTTTTGGTTTCAGTATTCTCGTTTTCTCGTTTTCGGCATACCTCTGGATTTTGATTTGTGCAATAACAACATCCATTGTTGTTACTTTGGTATTCCACTGCCGTTGTTACAATTGTAAAGATATCGGAAATATTGCAAATCATATATATCGACATCTGTTAGAATCAGTGTTTTGAATTAGTTTTTATAAAATTTTATAAGAAGACAAGGACAAACCAATAACCAGCATATTTCTGATTTGGTACAGGCGCAAAAATTGCAGTGGAGTTAAACTCGTTTTCTTGGATTCAAACCCTCCCCTATGTTTGGTGAATGGCTAAAACATAAATACATTTCTTAAAATCATGATTTACTGAATGCAGTATGAAAAGGTATATAAATGGATGCGGAATATATCCTTTGATAAAAAAAAACACTGATCATGAAATATATGTACAGCTACGCAACAAACACTTAAACAATCACAGAGCAAAGTTCAAGATTAATGCAAGACACCTCAATAGGACCATAGAAGGGGCAAAAAAGATTTATTCAACTATTAAAATATATTAGGACCAAAATGGGAAGTTATCTCCCAAACAAAAGCCCAATTACTGTAAATATAAAGAGGAGCATACACCTCAAGCACGGGGATACATTTTACTGCATCCACACAGCACTAGAGACAAACTCTGTAATAAATATGGAAAAGAAAGGAAATGAAGTAAATGTCAAGGACTTAAGGTTGGTTCTGATTACATGTGCATTCACAGATATATATTGAAGCAAAAAGCTGAGGAGAAATTTCAAATTTCAAAAACAAGAATGTAGAAATAAAACAAAATGAATAACAAGGACTATTTAAGAAAAAAAGCACTTGACACGAACCCAGGAAAACTTCGGCAGTATTATCATGTTCTCCAAAAGTGTAGTAAATATGAGTATCAGAAAATAAAATGAAAGTCCTTACCCTTTTTGTTTTGAAAAGCTTTGAAAATAGAAAAACATTATCACAAAAATTGAAAATCTATGTAAACATTTTTGATATAAAGGAGGTCAAAATTTAGGCAGCAAACGGTACTCTAGGGACCTTTCCTTCATTATGTAATAACTGCTTTAAGGACTTAAACTATGTAAAAATATTATTTGGAAGTAAATAAAGTTTTTAAAAAAAAATTACATTATCTATATTATGCATTTTTAATTTGACATATGACCAATGACTTATCATCCATGCAATACATCTAACCTTGTTTGAATAGATACTTCTCCTCAACACTGATGCTCATACTCCCTCAAAGCATAGATTTCAACAATCAGGGAGATATCCTTAATACAGACATGTTACAATGTACATGTAAATTAACTATGTACTTCAAGGACTAAACAAATAATTTTCTTTTTTGTCTCATAAAGAACCCCTTTGCAACTTATATCATAAATCACTAAATGGAACTGCGGGCTATCGAAATTGATTACTAAGAAAAACTACCGCATTTTGTTTCTTAATATTTAGCTCAGGTGACTCAAATACGACTCCGAAACAACAAAAATATGGCCGCCATCGCAGAAGTTGTTAAACATTGGCCAAATGGGAAAACACTGCATGAAATGATACGTTTAAAAAATTTTAAAAATTATTAAATTTCTAGTTTAAAATTTAATTTGAATTTACCGTCATTTATAGAAAAGATTTAAGTAAATTTAATAAATTTTTTAAATCTAAGATTTAATCTGATTTAAATGCAGTTTTCGGAGTATTAAAATCCAAATTTACACAAATTTAATAATTTTTTTAAACTTCAAGTTTAGTTAGAAATAATATCAGTTTACTTTAACTTTAAATAAGAAATCTAATAGAATTTAATATACTCAGTAAACTTCTAATATACTAAAAAATAAGCTGGTTTTCTTAAAGCTTAAATTACAACTTTACTGAAAATAAATGATGGTTTAAATTTGTAGTTTAATTAGTTTAAACGTTTATTTTAGATAGTTTTAAATAAGTTATTTAAATGATTTAAGTGAGATTTAAATGTGATTTTTTATTGAATTTAAAAAGTAATAAAATGGAAAGAAATTAATGTTGCATCACAGCATATGCAAGTCTTTGATCAGAGTATGCATATTATTTAGAACCAAAAGATATCGCGAGAAAATTGGGTTTCAATTTTTACTTACTAGCTCTGTGTGAGTTTTTTTTTATTAAATTTTGAATATTTGTGGGTGTTTTTTAGCTTGATATCATTCTGTAAATTATAAGACCAGGGTGAGGTTTTTATGATTACAGTGTTACGCTAGAAGTGTTCCCTAATCGATGAAATACATCGATCTTTTATGTCGGCCATGGAATGAAATAAATCTTTAATTCTGGGAAGCATAAGATGTCCACAGCAAAGTTACATATTCCCTCCCAGCCGATATCATCCAAGAATTACCCTCCTTGTTGCTTATATTCTTTTTCAAATGTTGTAAAAAACGACCAGAACCCCATCGGGATCACCCTTTTTGGACGACTAGATACATCGATGTTTTCCCTACTTTATAGTTTCATTAAAAATACATGTACAATTCTTGGTCACAGTTTATTATTTTTTAAATACGATATGTTTTTGAATTATCAAATTTTTTTTCAATTCACTAAATTGATGCTGCTATAGATTTGTTTGGATGTTCCAATATCAAATTTTAAGTAGTCTCCCTTTGCTTTGAAAATCTCTCTCTCGATGGGACGCAACTCTTCGATGACATATTGAAAACTTAAAAAAGAGTTGTCCTTCCTTATAAATTACAGGAAAATATTCAAATAAATAATATAAAAATTAGAATGAACAACAGCTAACTATGTCTTAACTACACAACAATTCGGAAACTCTCCGGAAAATAAAAGTTTTGTTCATACACATTTATCGTCGGTTTCGAAATCTTTACCTGGAAATTTATAAATGAAAGACCAGATCTCAGTACCCGCTAAAGGTCCTCTTCAGAGACTAATGGATTGACATAGTTTATTGGCATGAGCTATGGGGACCACTTTTGAGACTTGTAAAAAGAAGATATTTAAATTTGATGCACAATTTACTGAAAACAAATCTTCAGATATAGAAATAAATACATAATAGATCATCATACATAACACAGGTATTGGGTAAAATGGTCCGAGGCCAGTTCAATCTGGCTACTAGGTGGCTGGTTGATTGATTTAATATTGATTTTCTACTCATCACCAAGTATACCTGTCTCACGCTTTGGGCGTGAGAGTCACGCTTTCCAACCCTGTATCACGCTCTCACGTTCACCCTTTTCGAGAACAAATCTATTTCTAACAGAAAAAAATATATTTACAAGAACCCATAATTTCGGGGTTGTTTCGTATATTCTTCCATAAACCTGACCTACAGACCATTCAAAAAGAACCTTGTTACAAGGGTTCTTAACATGCATAAAGCTTGGCATTTTTACAACACGATAACTTGAGTTCACATCAAATTCAAAAGATGGGTTGTGCATTTATTTATTCCGCTCAACCACAGAAACATAGTTTTGGAGGGGTTATGTTTCGAAGCCGTGGATACTGGTTCCATTTCTATATCTCGGGGCCATGATCCCTCTGGGTGGTTTAGTGGTTGCTCACAAATGTAGACGATATTGGTAGCTTGATAAGTTTGACATGTTTGTTGTCCAGTCATTGCATTTTTTATCGACAAAGTCACAAGAGGAAAGATTCAAGAGCGTTTTTTGTTTAACTGTGAAGTATTAAATCTGCCGACTCCGAATGTTTCGAATCCATTTCGGGAAGAAATTTCTTTTTGTATGTCGTTAACAATACGGGACTTCTGAGTCGTGTTCAAACCGGATTTAAGTTCTTATACTATACGAAAAAATCAATACATCGATACATTGAATCACACAATTAATGAACACTGTTGAGCTTAGGGTGGTTTATGTTGAATCTGATGTAGCGCTTTTAAGTTAATTGTTTTTCGTCAATTAAAATTTAGTTTAAGAATTTTCATGTAGGAACAATTAAAAGTATGCACTTCAATATGTCATAGATATTTTGTTTTCCATGTGTTACACAAGAGTTCCTCTCTCGAAAGTCCCGTATTAAAATGTCTGCATGTGGGTTATTAATTTCCCATCATAGAATTTTGTGATATTTTCTGTGTAGAAACATAACTGTATTATTGTTCAAAATAAGCGCAAAAACTGAAATTGAAAAGGTTAGGATTAGACATATATTCATATCAAATCATATCAAATATTTTATTAAACCAATCATGGACCCAAAGGGGACAATGACACAAAACACACATGATTAAAAACATACATACAAACATACATATATGATAGGGAAATTGACTATATGAGGGGATATCTTTGAAAATCAATCATAGATTTTTATACTTTGCAATCATTATATCGTATACATATATAAGGGGTCACCGTTGAAATAAGAGAGATAAATTGTGAAAGGTTTATTTCTCTAGTGATATCTTTATTAAATTGTTTTTAACAAATTATCTCCCTTGTGTAAATTCTGTGTTCTGTAAATCCAGCAACTGATTTAAAGTACATTTATTTTAAATCGCTTTTTTGTCATGAAAATGTTGTTAAGGGGATTAGGAATTAAAATTTCAAATTCTTTGGAACTTTCTTTATACATTTTAAATAATTAATTTGTTAAATTTCTTAATATATGAAACCTAAATGAAAAAGTATTACCAAAAAATGGCGGAATAATACCACTTAGACACCTTAAAACATACACAGAATTACTGAGGGTGGGTAAGAGGGGGTATGATCCCGGAATCCCGAGGAAATAGCTGTCAAATCCCGTAGATCCAAGAAAAATAAAACTGTCTATCCCGACTCCCGAAAAATAACAACACAAATCCCGGATCCCGTTAAGCGTTAATCTCGAATTCCCGCTTAATAAGAAGGTTGATCCCGGCGTCCCGTAAAAGGTCCTTCCGCCCCTCATGACTATTATTGAATATTCAAGATCATTGACACTTGTTTCATCGTCGTTTATGTCTTTGAATTTAATAGGGTATTCTAAGTTAAAAGGTTTTCTAAATTGAAAAAGGTGAACGATTTCCATTTTCATTTGTTTGTATTAAAGCTATCGAATATAACGATGAACATACATCAAAGCAAAAAGGCTTTTATGGGAAAATGTGGAGTAAAAAAAAAAACATGGCAATATAGAGGCAACACAAATTGATACAACATGGCAACATAGGGGCAACACAAATGGAGACAGCTAGGCAACATAGGGGCAACATAAATTGAGACAACATGGCAACACAAAGGGAGACAGCATGGCAACATAGGGGCAACACAAATGGAGACAACAAGGCAACATA
>MJUU01000524.1:316514-329614 GCA_002080025.1 Modiolus philippinarum | reverse complement strand
GAATACCATTACCCATTATAAATTTATTTCCATGGCGATGTGATTATTCTTTAAACCTCTGGATTTTGATCTTCCATACATTAGTTGTTGAAATGGCCATATTCGGAAACAAAATTTTCTAATATTTAGTGATAGGTAAAGATGGGGCCTATTTTGTTAAACATCACACTGATTCACACAAAAATATACAGAGGAGAATGTCATTGCAATGCTGGAATTCTTGATTGATAACGTATTTGTAGAATTTGGAGGACAAGTTTTCCAGCAGACAATAGGGATACCTATGGGGACTAATTGTGCGCCACTTTTAGCAGATTTGTTTCTTTATTCGTATGAAGCCAGGTTCATACGAGGGCTAGTTCAGAAAAAAGATAATAAGTTAGCCAAATCCTTTAATTTCAGTTTCCGTTATATAGATAATGTTCTTTCATTAAACAGTCCTCAGTTTAAGGATAACCTTCATCTTATATACCCAAAATGAACTCGAAATTAAAGAGACCACTGATACACCATCATCAGCATCATACCTGGACCTATACCTCTACATTGACAACTCTAGACGTCTGAAAACAAAACTTTACGACAAGCGTGATGATTTCGACTTTCCAATAGTGCACGTCTTGCACGAGTCAGATACTCCTTAGGTTTTAACAAGATGTTCTTAGATTAAGATATTGCAAGTTTTGAAATAAAATCGAATTTCTAAGTAATTATGTCTCCCCCTCTTAAGGGGGAGACATATTATTTTTGTCTTTTCTGTCTGTCGTCCGTCCGTCAGTCCGTCCGTCCGTCCGTCAGTCCGTCCGTCACAAAGTTTGTGGACGCCAATTCTCCTACGTCTGTCATCGGATTTCAACCAAACTTCACAGGATTGTTGACCATCATGCATAGTTGTGCATATCGTCTCGCCGGATTGATCAGTTAATTTTTGTTGGAGTTATGCCCCTTTTTTACTTAGAATTTTGCAAAATTAAGTTTGTGGACGCCAATTCTCTTACATCTTTCATCCAATTTCAACCAAACTTCACAGGATTGTTGACCTTAATGCCTAGTTGTGCATATCTTTTCGCCGGATTGATTGGCTTATTTTTGTGGGAGTTATGCCCCTTTTTGACTTACAATTTTGCAAAATTAAGTTTATGGACGCCAATTCTCCTACATCTTTCAGCTCATTTCAACCAAACTTCACAGGATTGTTGACCATCATGCCGACGTGTTTGCTTGTCAATACCTCATTCTATCACTTATATATTACTTAACTGACTATATTCTGAAAATGGCAACTTCAGATGGCAAAGGCCATACACCATTCTAAACCTAAAATGATGCAATTATTCGAATACCATTACCCATTATAAATTTATTTCCATGGCGATGTGATTATTACTTAAACCTCTGGATTTTGATCTTCCATACAGGCCATATTCGGAAACAAAATTTTCAAATATTTAGTGATAGGTAAAGACGGGGCCTATTTCGTTAAACATCACACTGATTCACACGAAAAATATACAGAGGAGGATGTCATTGCAATGCTGGAATTCTTGATTGATAACGTATTTGTAGAATTTGGAGGACAAGTTTTCCAGCAGACAATAGGGATACCTATGGGGACTAATTGTGCGCCACTTTTAGCAGATTTGTTTCTTTATTCTTATGAAGCCAGGTTCATACGAGGGCTAGTTCAGAAAAAAGATAATAAGTAAGCCAAATCCTTTAATTTCAGTTCCCGTTATATAGATAATGTTCTTTCATTGAACAGTTCTCAGTTTAAGGATAACCTTCATCTTATATACCCAAAATGAACTCGAAATTAAAGAGACCACTGATACACCATCATCAGCATCATACCTGGACCTATACCTCTACATTGACAACTCTTGACGTCTGAAAACAAAACTTTACGACAAGCGTGATGATTTCGACTTTCCAATAGTGCACTTCCCGTTTTTGAGAAGTAATATTTTCATACTTCTCCGGCAAATGTCGTGTACATTTCACAACTCATTCGCTATTGCCGTGCCTGTAGTTTGTATAGCGATTTTGTCAACAGAGCGAAATTACTGTCTAAAAAATTTATACATCAAGGGTATGTTCGGTCACTGTTGCAATTGTCACTACAGAAGTTTTACAGTCGTCACCACGATTTGACAGACCATTACAATGTTTCTGTTTCACAAATGAGAACAAATATCTTTGGGTAGATCCAGAGTTTGTTACCGACTGTGACAAAACCGGACTTTTCACTGGCAGTGTGACGGGTGCCACGTGTGGAGCAGATTATGCTTACCCTTCCGGAACACCTGATGATACCAGTTTTTATAGGGGTTCACACTGCTAGTGCTTTATTTTGTGGCGTTCTTGTTCATTTTTGTTTATTTGTTTTGTCCTCGTCATACTGTCTCAATTCGTGTTGCTGTGAATTGCCGTGATTTTCGATTTATGTTTTATAATTTTCCCTTTCCTCGCTCTTGGTTCGGTATTCGTTTGCCGATGTATTTCACCAAACAGCATTTAAACTTCATCGCATTTTTTAACTCGAAAGCCGAAGGCGGAGAGTAATTAAAATTATCCGAGAGATTTCACGTGGGAAACAGGGTTATTAACGTATCTAAAGAGCTGCATGCATCCGATCTAATATAGTGCGTAAATATCTTTCAAAATCCGTTTTTGTATGTCGAATAGTTGACGGTGTTACTGTATAATATTGATAAAAATTAGCACTATAATAGCGTATCTAAAGAGCTGCATGCTTCCGATCAAATATAGTGCGTAAATATCTTTCAAAATCCGTTTTTTATGCCGAATAGTAACGGTGTTGCTGTTGAATACTATAATTACTCAGAGTATTTACGTCCCTGTCACTATCAACAACTAATTCAATGTTCCTGTCGCGTAGTTATTTGTCAAATAACATTAAAAAATAACATTGAATACCTGTGTCATCTTTATTTATAGCAATGGATTCGATATACATAAGAAATTACACCTTATGATTGTTTTCACGTATTACGGAATAATTTAATATAAAAATTATACTTTCTGTTCGTGTTTATTGAACCGTTTCTCGAATAAGCAAAGGTATTTATTCAGCTCGATTGGCTATTTAGCACAGGTGGAACTGGTCGCCCATACGGAAATCTCCCCTTTCGATTATTTTAACGTGATAACGGAACTGCCTCCTGGAACTACCTGTAATTTTTTTATCCACTAATAATAAATTGTACTTTCTGTTCCCGTTGATTAAATAAGTTCTCTAAGGCCAATATAGCATACAAATTCGTTATTTTCTATGCAGCAGTTCTTTGGATGACTACGAAGTTTTGCCGGTGTACATTTTCAGGGCTTTCGAGTTTCAGCTTCATCGGCGCTTTCATTTTAACAGCAAAGTGTAGATCTAAGATCTAATGTTTTGGTCATCAGTTATTTTGTATCATTTAGGTTAATGTACAATGTCCTTTTAGGTATTTCATACATCGATATATGTAATAAAAGATATTTTAAAATATACAAAAAATGTTGTGAAATTGAGTCCTGTATAAACTCATTGGTTCCCGTTGATTAAATAAGTTCTCTAAGGCCAATATAGCATACAAATTCGTTATTTTCTATGCAGCAGTTCATTGGATTACTACGAAGTTTTGCCGGTGTAGATTTTCAGGGCTTTCGAGTTTCAGCTTCATCGGAGCTTTCATTTTAACAGCAAAGTGTAGATCTAAGATCTAATGTTTTGGTCATCAGTTATTTTGTATCATTTAGGTTAATGTACAATGTCCTTTTAGGTATTTCATACATCGATATATGTAATAAAAGATATTTTAAAATATACAAAAAAAATGTTGTGAAATTGAGTCCTGTATAAACTCATTGGTCGGCTTTCCCTTTCCTCGGTTTGATTTTACTATAAATATCAAACAACAACTAACAATAAGCTTGGAACAACAAACATTCACAGTTCCCTCCAAATATCAAACAGGCATTTCAACTGGAGAATGACAATACTGGATATTAATCGCGGGGATGGGGTACTTGATTAAACCTATTGGAAGGAACTGTTTTTTGTTCTTAACTACAAAATACCCGAATTTACTGTGAATTTAGTTTCTGCATATGCACATCTCTACAACTTATGTCTCTTGAGTACAAAACATTTGGAAACCCACAATCCGGAATATTTTTAAACACTGTCAGAGAACAAATTACCAATAGGATACAAATAGGAAAGCCAGATCAGCTAAGGACAGAGCTATGCACGAGTCAGATACTCCTTAGGTTTTAACAAGATGTTCTTAGATTAAGATATTGCAAGTTTTCAAATAAAATCGGATTTCTAAGTAATTATGTCTCCCCCCTCTTAAGGGGGAGACATATTGTTTTTGTCTTTTCTGTCTGTCGTCCGTCCGTCAGTCCGTCCGTCCGTCCGTCCGTCCGTCACAAAGTTTGTGGACGCCAATTCTCCTACGTCTTTCTTCGGATTTCAACCAAACTTCACAGGATTGTTGACCATCATGCATAGTTGTGCATATCGTCTCGCCGGATTGATCGGTTTATTTTTGTGGGAGTTATGCCCCTTTTTTACTTAGAATTTTGCAAAATTAAGTTTGTGGACGCCAATTCTCTTACATCTTTCATCCAATTTCAACCAAACTTCACAGGACTGTTGACCTTAATGCCTAGTTGTGCATATCTTTTCGCCGGATTGATTGGTTTATTTTTGTGGGAGTTAAGCCCCTTTTTGACTTAGAATTTTGCAAAATTAAGTTTGTGGACGCCAATTCTCCTATATCTTTCAGCTGATTTCAACCAAACTTCACAGAATTGTTGACCATCATGCCTAGTTGTGCATATCGTCTCGCCATATATTGATCAGCTAATTTTTGTGGGAGTTATGCCCCTTTTTGTTTTAGAATTTTGCAAAAATTAGTTTGTGGACGTCAATTCTCCTTCTCCTTTCATCGGATTTCAACCAAACTTCACAAGATTGTTGACCATCATTTCTAATTGTGCATATCGACTGGCCTGATTGATAGGCTAATTTTTCTGGGAGGTATGCCCCTTTTTGACTTCGAGTTTTGTAAATTAAGTTTTGTGGATGCTTATTCCTCTACATCTTTCAAAGGATTTCAACTTAACTTCACAGGATTGTTGACCATAATGCTTAGTTGTGGATACGGTCTATCTGGAATGATCAGCCACCCAATGGGGGGAAGACATTCGTTTTTGTATCAAAAACACACTTCTAGTTTTTATAGAATATTGTGTAAAAGGTTTTTTTCTGTTTGAACTGTTTTGTCTCTTGTGTTACATACAATGCAATATCTAGATGTAGTATTAATTTTCTGATAAATCTAGCCCCATAAAAATATATTTCTGGAATAATGATATATAATAAAATGAGATGTGGTATATCATTCAGTTTTTGCAATCATCTCTGTATGATGTTATAGTATTATCATTCATTATCTTAACATCAGTAGTAGAGGGAAATCTGATTTCTGATAAAAAAAAATGGCAGGATAAAAAGTATCGGTTAATCATTTGATATTTGTAAATGATCGAAATATTTGTTTTTCTAGCAATGAGTGTGCAGATGGTTTATAATGAACATTTAATGTCGGATTAAAACATTCTGACTGCTCTAACAATACTATCTTGAAGTAATTCCATCTTATATAATCTGAATGATTTTACGTAGAAGAATATAGAATTTAAGTAAATAGCTTTAATTGACTATGAAAATACAACAAAGTTATATGTAGGGTGTACTTGGCTGAGATCCAATCAAATTAAAATTTGTAATTGCCACTTAAATGCCAAAACAAAACGATTTATTGTAAACAGAAGGTAGATGAATATTTGCAATACAAAATAAGTTCTAAGTATCTTGCATAGTCCAAAACAGTATGTACATACTGGGAATCCATTACTTTTTGCTATGTTCTAACGACAGAAAGAAAGGTGGTTTAAGCATCTGGGGAGTTAAGGCTATCATTTGTCATTTTTTGCCCCATGTCGGAAAGAAACACAATACATTGTCCAATAAAAAACTGGGGACTCTCCTTAGATCTGCCAAATGCACTAATAACGAAGGAAAATATAACATATAAACATTCAAAATAAACCCAACCGAGATCCCTTATCCGTAACTATTATCTTTCAAGGTTTGCTTAATGCAAATAATTTAATTGAAATATGCACGGCAAAGTAAGGCATTTTCCAAACCTTAAAAAATGACAGGACACCGTACACAGAAAGGTAGCTTTCATTGTACTCCGACATTTTTGGGTTAATGATTGTGTTGCTTTTTATCGAGTATCTAAGTAGATTGATAATCAATGAAGGGATATGGAGTAAGTGCACATGAGACAAAGTCTCTACAAATACATGGTAAAAACAAGCAATGGAACAACGCTTTTATTGTTGTTCTTCATTTTGAAGTCATCATGGGACTTTGCTCATACCTCACAGTAAGTTCAAAACGGGCCCTAGCACCGATTTGAGCGGAATTCATTGCTGCTAGATGTCGAGCAACACTACATCTATGTTTATCATGTCATGGATGCTAGATCGTCAACAAACATAAAATACACTGGCAAAGTGTTTTTACCATCGCTATCATCCGCTAATCGATCAAGCTTTATACATTTTTATTGTTTCCGTAAATGAACTGCTAAGTGGCAGTGTTTTCTTCATCATCACAAACGCATTTCTGATCCACTAGAGATGAGAATGCTTTGCACTAACAGTGAAAAAAATGTATTTATAATATCAGTGTGAATTTAAAAATTTTAATCTAATCACTGTCAAATATTACCTGATTAATATCAAGTACTATAAAAGGAATTTGTGGTTCAAAAATATAGGAAAAACTGTAAGCAAGGCTCATCAATTTATACCCTGCTTCCCATTTTGAACGCAAAATACATGATGCCCTATTAAAAGCTTAAATCTCTGTTCATACCAAAATCAAAAGTATGAATTAATCTATTTCTGAACTGTATGTGGCACTAAAAATCAAAAGATGTCTTCCTGAGCTTTCATCTTTGTAAGTTCAATGTAAATCCTACGTTGTGTTCCTGAAACCAATTTTCGGTCTTTTTCAATTTTTGTAAGTTAGTTTACTCAAACATCAGTAATTGCTCTCTTACATCTGATGCTTTTGTTAGGTAACTTTCATTAAAATCCATGAAGGAATTCTATAGTTTAATGTCCAGGAAACCCAATTTTTGCCCAAAACTTTCTGCAAGTTCACATCAAGTTACAGTTAAAAGGCGATATTTTATGTTATTCGGGAATCTTCACAGGGAATACGAACCCGTATCCCCTGTGAAGCCTTGAATACCTGTTATATTCCACTAGAAGTGCTACAGTTTTCCTTGAATTGCGTTTTAGTTTGCTATCACAGGGATACGATCACATAAAACATGTCAAGCTAACTAATCAAATTGCAGGATTTACCTGGCTGTTTCACGTCAACAGAATATAATAAAATGTACGATGTTTTATGAGAACACGTGTATGAGAATCAAATAAATAAAACCACATAATGCTGAAGGAAATAATTGTAAGAATCAACACATAAATTTTCGGAGTCATGCCCCTCATTAGGGAGTGAAGAGGGCATATGGTCGAAAGAAGACGTTCCACCGTACCTCAGCACCGTACTGTAATGAAACACATTTTCTGGCAATGAATAAGATTAGTGACCTCCGTGACCTTTCCTTCAAATTAAATCAATATGCGTCAGTTGTGTAAATGGAAGTGATAAAGAACACAAAGGTTACCGGACGGACGGACGTAGATGTTTAAAACTCATACCAGCCTGCCTGAAAACCTCATAATTGTCGTTGTATGATTACAGTTTGCTGTAGAGGTAAATCTTGCATATAATTTTGAAACGTCTTATGTTTTTTATGTGCAAAAGTATTACTTTGGGAAAGAGCTGACAAAAAGTAGCTTGTATTGTATATCATAGACAAAAAGATAACATACCAGACATTATATAACATTCTACGACTCCTCCATACCCAAATAGGAATCAATCAACCTGAAGTATCTGAATAATACATCACAAGTCTTGAATTGTGTCATATATGATAAACAGTAATATGCTGATTTTTCACAACTTCTACACTGTGTTAAATGCGCAAACTAAATTTTTAATGCCTGATATTTTTATTCTTAACAATTTCGAATGTCTTTGAACCATTATAAGTTATCATGCACTGAAGCAACTAATATGATTATTTAGATAGTGTCGAAAATCGTTGAACGGCAAGCGACCTTCAGGTCGCGCCGTTCAACCATTTTCGACACTATCTAAATAATCATATTAGTTGGTTCAATGCATGATAACATTTTTGTGCGGTTATGCAAACCTGTTTGTGTTTAACTAAGAAAACGATAATTACAAAATGACCTACATTAAACTACACGATTATACACATAAACGCTATGTCGACTGACCGCGTACTCTGGACAATACACAGCCGAATGGTGTATAGATTTTTCATGTTGTATAAAGTTTACATGGCGTTTTCGTAATACATGGAGCGAAAACCTTTGAAAATGAATGCAAATAAAATATTTCATATAATTTACATGTTATTCCAAGTATCGATGTTTTTCACATTTTAATTTTTTACTGTAAATATCAGGCTGAAATTAGTTTTACATTACGTGGAAGTAAACTATGTTAAACCTTAATTACGATATGTTTATTTATCCATGCTTACTGCATGTTTGTGAATTTTGTCCTTATGTACAATTCTTATATGTACGCTTTGAATGACTTTGGTCAACATGTAGGTGAAACACTACATTATCATGATTATTGATTGTCATGTGTAGGGCGGACATGGTTATTTAGCAGGTTGTTAATCAGCCAATAGAATCCAAGTTTACATCCGCATAACCGCACAATATTTTTTGTCTGTCCGTTTCAATTAGTTTGACCTTGTTTATAAAAAAAATAAGGTTCATTTGCTGTTTTGTTGTAGTAACGGTCGTCTATGCATTAATCATTCACCTTTCATCTCAAAACATTTAACTTCCATTTCAAAAAAAAAAAAAAATTATGTACACAAAAATAAAGCAAAACAACCATTGACAAAACTCCATATGATGGACCGTTTGATATGGAAATTGGACTGCAGGCTTCCAAGAAATTGACCCTTTCTAATTAACGGACTGATCCCTGGTAAACTCAGTGATACAGAAAAAGATACAAATCCCTTCATACAGGGCACGTGGTAATGAAGGATATATAAATATATATTCGCGCTTTGAGACATTATAAGAAGAGCATTTGAAAGATGCTTTTTGATAGGTCCTTGAGTGCTGATATAAATTCACGACCTGAAGAATGAATCTGTATTTCCAGTGCCTATTACAATTGTTCCTATCAATGTTGCATACCCCCATTAATTGATATGCATTTATATCGTATTCTTTTTGCCATATATAGCTGAAATATTGTTCTGTAGTTGTGTTAGTTGCAAATTTGAAAGATGTAATATTTTAACATATATTTATTGTCATTTAAAATTAAGTTTACTTGGTTATGTAATAGTTAATCAGCTGTTTCTGCATAAAGACTTTATTAATAAAATGGTATAGTTGGCCACGATTAAAAGGTAAAAAAACACAAAATGTACAAATTAAAAAGAGGTCTCTTGTCATTTTTATGTGTTTTTTAATTTGTACATTTTGTGTTTTTTACCTTTTAATCGTGGCCAACTATACCATTTTATTTTGTTCAATAGTTAACTTGTGGCAATTGCACAACATATTTCTATTTTTATAAAGACTTTACTGTTGGTTTATTGACCATTGTTTTCATTGTTTTCTCTCGGATTCCGGTCTGTCAAAAGTTTTCGATTTATCCGCACTAAAGAGACGTAGGGTGTCGAAATATCTATTTACAGAAACAAAACTGTACTAACGTCGGAATGTTTTATTTCCACTTGGTTGATGTCTCTTGCTGCATAATAGACTGCGAGTCCTAGAGGGTATTCACCAGTCTAACTGTCTAGTACTTTGATGACCAAGAACCGATTTGGAATTTTGTAATATCTGAATTTAAGTCATTTTGTCTAAAACTAAGGAGTATTTCCCACGTACGTGTAAAGCCCTGTCCTTATCAGAGTTGTTGTTTTTGATACTATTCGTTATTGTTCTCTATCGTCATGAACACATCTCTTTGGGTTTTGTGTTCCGAACGTTTTAATTTGATCTGCAACGAAGAGACATAAGTTGTCGAAATAGCCACCCGCTGAACCAAATTTGCGGTAGCTTCTTTTTTTCTTGTTATCAATAAATTTATTATGTTAGTTGACGATCCTGCATCCATGATTAGAAAAGAAATGGATGCAGCGTTGTTCGACATTTAGCAAGGAATTCCGCTCAAATGGATGCTAGAGACCGTTTTGAACTTACTATGAGTTAGGAGCAAAGCTCGTTTTTAAGGCCTCATGGTGACTTCAACATGAAGAACAACAATAAAAGCGTTGTTTTTACGATGTTTTTATAGAAACTTTGTCTCATGTGCATTTACTCCATATCCTTCCATTGATATGTCTTTGCTGATCTTATTCAAGATGGTTGAGCAAGTAGGCCAGTAAGATGGTAAACCATATAAGAATATGTCCAAGATTTTGTTTCTTTCCTTTTTTAAATTTAATTTCACTCCATTTTTTCTTGTGCTTTTTTCTTGCACGTTTTGCTTATCTGAGCCATAAGGTTGTCGTGACCTGTTTCCATCATTCAGCATCCATCGACCGTCGACTTTCAATGTTTTGATCATCTATTCTAAACCTTTACTAACAGACTGTGTGGTATATATTACTGTAAACCATGTGAGCATTTTCGGCTACTCTTGTTGCAAAGTTTAGTTTTTAGAACGAGCAATCGAAAACTCGAAAGGACCTGAAGGTACCGCCAAGTCAGGTATGGATAGAGCTTTGCACCAGGGATATATTTAACAGATCATTTTTTAAGGGTGTGATTTTCAAATACTTATAAAATTTACTCTTTGGTTTTATCAGATTTTAAAATTTTTGATTATGTAACTTTTCAAAAAGTCAATTTGTTCTAGTTCCAAAGAAATGATATATAAGACGAATCACAGTCTAAAAGCAGATGCATCGATCCCATGTCAAGAATATAACAAAAATACCAAAATTTCAGGAAATTTAGTTATGTTGCTTCGTTGCTATTCTCTAACTCGATCAAATTTCAGGCCCTCTCCTATAAAACCAAAAACTATTTAAGTATAGCGACATATGCTTTATTGATAGTATATCTAGATATCTAGAGATAACATGTTACATTAATGCAGTTGAGATGATTTTTTTGGTCCAAAGTAACGTACAGCTTTCACGGAAATCACCGTTACCATTTGGTAGTCACCCAGCCGTTTTAAGCAGTAGCAAACGATATAAGCATCTGAAAATATAAATGAATTCAGAATATCAATACACACATCGTCATTTGAGAGACATAGCAATATAAAATAACCAATTGGATATCAACTACTTACTATTTTTAATTACTTTAGGTGTAAACAAAAACAAGAGAAGCATCACAATATTCAGAAAGATCAATAATGTTTATGTTGTACCTGATAATATTTCCTTTATATAAATGCATTAGGGGGAAAATCGACAATTTGTCTGTTTTATTTCTCAAACCAAAAGACGATCTGCTGACCAGTCAACAGTTTTCAGCCTGTTGACCGACACCGATCTGTTGACCACCTGCCTTATTTTGATTGGTTCAAAAATATCACGCCCATATCGCATGATCTCCTGTCGACTGCATAACCAAATTGGCAACGTGAATTGTAAGCGTTTTCATTGAACATGAAAAGGTATAACAAAACAGTTATAGGCTGGGTCCTCAAACAACAGTTTTTTTTGTTTGAGGACCCAGTAAATAACTGTATATTGTTATACCTTATAATATTTCCCTTATATTAATCCATTGAAAAAAAAATCGACATTAAAAAAATTGTCTGTTTTATTTCTCAAACCAAAAAAAGATCTGTTGACCAATCAACAGTTTTCAGTCTGTTTACCACAACCGACCTGTTGACCGCTTGCCTTATTTTGATTGGTTCAAAAACATCACGCCCATATGCCATGATCACCTGTCGTCTGCACAACCAACGTGTGCAGACGTGAATTGTATTCAGATGAAATGGAGCGTATTTAACAAAACTTAAATTTTGCAGTTACAAATGTAAAATGTAAAACAGATGGATACACCAATAAAGCACATTTTAAAGAACATGCAAAGGTATAATAAGACAGTTATAGACTGGGTCCTCAAACAACAGCTGTTTTGTTTGACCCTCTGACTAAACTGTTGCACTCGGCTTCGTGCAACAGTTCAGTCCTCGGGTCAAACAAGACATCTGTTAATGTTGTTTTCGGACCAAGTCAATAACTGTATATTGTCGGCTGAGTGCAACAGTTTAGTCATAGGGTCAAACAAAACATCTGTTGTTTTCGGACCCGGTCAATAGCTGTATAATGTCGATCGGAGATTATATTTGATGAGTGTCAGTTATTTAATCGTGGTTGTTCTTGATTTTCTTGAATCATGATTTGATAAACGTTACTCTTTTCTTGGCGTCCTGGTTTCTAACAGAATAAAATGGTAGCTTTGATTGAAAATTTGTTGGATGAAGTACAATGTCCAAAATGGCAACCAATATCAGTAGACCGTACTGTTTTCAAGTGTTTTGTTGTGTTCGAAAGATCAACAATTCACATACTAATTTGTGCTCCGCAATGGGTGACATGCTAGCAGAAGATGGTCACCTTTCCCGAACTTCACTTCCGGTATTTTGTCGAGTTCTTCGAACTGGTTCTATGTTTTCCTTACTTATTTCCTTAGTTGCATTTTTTAAGAATATAATTTGATCTCCGAATGGTGACTTCTCCTTTTTGTATATCTATGAGAAGTAGTTTTTCTTGAAGTCAGAAGCTTGCTCTCGCTTTTTGTCATGATTGTTGATTAATTCCCTCTTTGTTAGTTTGCTAAAATATTTCAAATTCCTGAGAAAGATTTATTATAAAGATTCATCAAGTTAATAT
>MJUU01000524.1:298682-309314 GCA_002080025.1 Modiolus philippinarum | reverse complement strand
TTACAAAGTTGACCTTTGAAATAGTTATTTGTTCTCTTACAGATCCTAAATTTTTTTTTATATATATTTTTTCTTTTTTTATTTGGATTTCCAAATATTATTATTTCAGTCTAATTTGCATTGAGGAGACACAATTGCTATACAGCAACGCAATTTTTTAGACTGACTCGGTATATTGTTACTAACTAGTTGTAAAATTTGTCATTCTACAAGATTGTTGTACACAATTTTGATGTTATCATTTATTTTTCATATTTGCTAATATAAACAATGAAGTTAAAAAAAGGTCATTTTCTTAAAACAAACCTAAACACAAGTTAATTAAAATTGTACAAAAATTAACAATATTTAAACTCGCAATCATATGAAGACACTCAGTAAAACTAAAGATTATGAGATCATTGTTGTCATTTGGTGAAATGTACACCGGACTCGATTAAACATAGGTTGAAATCGGTATTCAAAGGAATGTTGCATTTATACTTAGAAAATTATGAATTATAACAGTTTATTTACTGTACTGCAGTACTTGTATGTTCTTTTCCAGTTCTCGTAGTATGCTTCATTTGCTATAGCTATTGTTTGCCGTCCCTATGAGTGCTTCACATAAGGATGTTCTCCGGTGTGGAGCCAAGATTTTAAAGTTACCTTGATCTTTGCAATGTTCTTACCATATAAAATGAATATATGAAGAAATATTCAAAGGTTGCTGTGCAAATTATTTTGCTGCAGGTAATATAAGCACTTTCGCTCATTTTTATTAATTTTTTGTCCATTTTTTAAAATATTTTCATGGAAAAAATCTTCGAGTATTAAACTATTTCTCATATACTTAATAATTCAACCCCTAAAAAATCATATGTTGGTGTTGATATAAAAAAGTTTTGTCCCGTTTTCATGCTTTTTTGGGGCAATTTCAGCATTCCCATATTTCCCTAAAAATGTAGATTTTTCAGTTAATGGTTTTGTAGTATCCGGTGGTATTGCCAGTTGTTGGAAAGACCCGAACACCCCAAATCAGGGAGTTCCACACGTTGCCCCAGCCTCTTTCTGGTGTATCAACTGAACTGAACAAGACGTATAATTAGCTTTTAACATATATTGTACTCCAGCGGGACATTTAAACAGACTTGTTCAGAGTGTCAATTCTTACATTGGCGCTTGCGTGCAGTTCAAAGCTACGAACTGCGCGGAATTTTCGTATTTAGCGACCGGTCGCTAAATATTTGTAAGCAATCCAGCTGGGAGCTGGATTTCTGATCGGCCATCTTGCCAAAAAGGATTCGGTTGGGAACCGAGGGAGTCATTTAGTTGTCACTTGGTAGGACCAGTGGAAACTAAATAAGGAAGGAAAAGGAGTAATATTGGGCAAAAGCTGGGAGCTTTGCCTCAGATTTAGGAGTTTCATCGGTGTTTCTAACTCGAGTTAGGGCGAGACCCCTTGTGGGACAAAGTGTTGACCCCTAATTTCGGGATCCACGTGGTGGCCATCGGAGGGTCGGGTGGCTATTACCTGGTCATAGGAACACCAACCCCCTTCATTTGTTAATCCAATTACCTTATTATTTCCCAACCTAAGTGCCCAATACCCGTATAGCCCGCCCCTTATACTGAGAACACTTACTTGCTGACTGCCCCTCCCGTGGCGCTGCGGCAAGCCAGTGCCCCTTTGTGCCTTATTTATCTCCTGTGAATGATTTAATTAAATAAAATTATATTTGCCTTGTATTTTTATTAGTGTGTTGTTGTTTTTCCATTTGAGGTAAGATTTTTTTATTGCCATTATTGTGCATTTATCCTGTATTATATTGCCAATATGACCAAAATCCAAATAAATAATTGTCCATTTGAGGATTTGACACTGCTGCCAGGAGTTGGCCAGAAAATTGCATGTCAGATATGGGACATGAGGAAGGAGAGAGGGGGGATTCTCCTTGCCTTGAAGATTTGGTTGATATCCCCTACCTCCGACCTACCTCCGCGTGTCCACAGCATTATTAGACGCCATAGACTTTGGACCAGCTTATAACGTTGATAAAAATCTGGCCCGAGAAAGTGATATTGGCGAGGAGGAACTTAGACAAAAAGATAGGCTGGATAGGGTAGATGACTTGATTAATGGGAGTAGAGCCGGCCGTTCCAGAGAGGGTGCTGACGGGGCCGCCGGTGGACCTAGTGGTCCGTCCGGAGATAAATCCCCGAAGACCCCATCCATAAGGGGGCTCTACCAACCATTTAAATCGGAGAGATTTTCAAGGTCCCCCACTTATACAGATGAATACAGTGAGGAAGTAGGGTGTGGGGAATTAGATTCAGGCTTTAGGGAAAATCCGCCCCATCCCACAGGGGAGACTGGACACCCAAATACAGGAATACAGGGACCAGTGATGTGAGGGCCCGTCGTGACCTGTATGTCGGATAGGGGCCTCAGTAGTAGACATGTCTATAAGAGTGACAGGGGTGCCCGGGAAAGAGGAGATGACAGGATGGGCTTTCCAATTTAACACACCCAGACCTTATAGGGACCCCCAGCACGCTAGGGCTACAGAATTATGCCCTGCCCAAAACATTACAGTATGACGGAAAGAGCAATTGGCAGGCCTCTTACGCCAAGTTCTCCCGGTATGCCGAAGTTAGTGAACGGACCCCTAGGGAGTGCAAGGATCAGCTGTGCTGGTGCCTCGATGGCAAGGCAAACGAATTCTACACACTCCTTATGAAGAGAAACCAACACATGGCATATGAGGACCTCGTGCGCAAGCTCAAGGAGAGGTTCGGGTTAAAAGAACTTCCCGAGACCGCACAGGTCCAGTTCCAGAATGCCAAACAAACACCTGAGGAATCCTTGGATGACTGGACTGACCGTGTGCTGTCCCTGGCCACCAAAGCCTTCCGCAATCTTCTTGAAGACCATATGTATCAGCAGGCAGTCATGAGACTGTACCAAGATGCTGCTGATAAAGAGGCGGGCAGCTATGCATCAAATATAAGGCCCGCCAATATTGAAGAAGCGGTGGACAAGATAAGGTGGCACCAACATATAACCACCAAGTTATATATGGCCGGGGCAGCAGACGGGAGGTGAAATGTGTCAGCCTAGACACAAGGCATTCCAATGAGGAATCCTACGCCGTCTGTTCTGCTTCCAAGTCATTTCCCCTAAAGGGTGGGATGGACGGAGAAGGATAGAAAAGTTGGATAAAAGGCAGGACAAAATGGAGGGACTTTCTTGGCAGGTAGAAAGCCTCCAGAGTCAAATCCCAAAGTAAAAGGGCGTCCTTTAGCAGAAATGCGCAAACACCTGGGAACCTCAACAAAGATTCGTCCCCAGCACCTGCAAGTAAGGGTTGTTTTTTCGGTTGGGACATGGGGCATTTCAAGAGGGAATGCCGAAAGTTTGAAAGATCCGGGTCCCCCAAGCGTAGAGTGACGTTTGAAGAGCATAGGAGTCCTTTAAACTAGAAGGGGTCAGCTCAAGAGGCCTGAGCCAGACCCTACTTAAGGAGAAAGGTCTCAGTCAGGAAGAACCCAGTAAAGGGGAAATTAATCTGAAAGAGTTGCCAGGGAAGAGCTATGGGGAACAGACTGTCACCAGGTCATTTAGCTCAGCCTGGTTAAGGCAGGGACAATTTGATACGGTGAAAAGGCCAAGTTCCCCAGTATGGGCCCAAAGTACAGATGTTGAGGAACAAGAACCTGGAAGGGGCAGAGCTGTTTGTGCTGGGAGGTGTTGGCCTTCAGACCACGTGCAATCACTGTGATCGATATTTAGTACAGACACAAGGGTCACTAGCTTAAGCCTTTTCTGGTAAAATATCAGGGGGGATGTATATATGTAAATAGTTTTTGAATTTGTTTGGAGTTTTTACCTGTTAAATTGACCAGTTGATCATTAGTTTTGAAGTTGTGGTGAACCTTTGGTTATCAGTTTTGAATTTACATGGACAGAGACAATGGCCTGTGAGGTTTTATTGGCTACTTGCCCTTTTTGTATGTTCAAAACCCCCTGCATTCCAGATATTGACATGATACACAGAGAGACTATGCTCCTTGGTTGGCGTTGATGGAGTTAGACCCTCCAAAGTAGTGAGACAAACCCAAGGTAGATCTATTCAATTGGTGGAAAAATACCCTTCGTTTTCATGGGGAGGCCCTAGGAATGAGGTCCCAATTTGATGGACCTCTACCTGGTAGGGCCTAAACAGTAAAATTTGGGGGAGTGTAGTATCCGGTGGTATTTTCAGTTATTGGTAAGACCCGAAAACCCCAAATCAGGGAGTTCCACACATTGCCCCAGCCTCTTTCTGGTGTATCATTCTATGAGTGAAGACGTAATTCGATAGCTCTTGTAACAGATATATACCAGAGGGACATTTAAACAGACTTGGTAAGTGTCAGTTCTCACAGTTTGAACTTGTTTTGTGATTTTTGATGCAGAAATATATAACACTGTGTCTAAAAAAGCAGAAATAAACCTTAAGCACATATTCTTTTCTTAAAATGGCTTTTTCTAACCCAACCCTTATATTTGTGAAAATATGACATGAATCAAACAGCCAATTAGGATTTGTGATAACTCTGAAACTTCTTGATGTTTTGACACAATTTAAAGATTAACATAAATTTTGTAAATTCAATGCTAAATATAAATAATTTCAAAATCATTTCAAGACAAGATGTCAATGTGACCGAACCATGACCAGAATACATCCTTTAAAATACTTTGTTTATACTATTATATTCAAATAATTCATCGAAGCTTGAAAATCTACTTCTACTGCTTTATCACGGACTGGCTTTTAATGCCAGTATTTTACGTCGTTCGTATTTGTCGTTTAAGGCCAACACGTTGTTAATCTAGTACATATTGAAGCCCAATAAATCATGAGACTGACGCACCGCATAAAATTATAAGAATATAAACCTTTATAATGAGTAAGACTCATGTAAATACCATTAGTAAGCGAAAGCCAAGAAATCAGTGGAAAGGTTTAGTGCTTTTTGACGCGTTTTGATTTCACTTGAACCGCTTCATCAAAATCGTGATGAAATAACAAGACATTATCATAAACATTAAGAACCCATAAAATAATTATTAAAGATGAAATGGCAATAACTATGCAGACAAAAAAAGAAAATAAAATGTTTCAATAACAGAAATTCTTAACAGTTACATAATTGATTGTATTACCTTCTCTTCGAACATCTGTCGGAGTAGTATTTTATAAGTAATTGCAAGAATAAAACCCAGCTCTAGGTAAAAGAAGGGTTCAGCTGTTCAACCTTCGGTAGTAAGTACCCGATATGTAGTTACTTTTAGCTCAGTTGGTTGTAGCAAGGGTAAATTTTTTGCAATCGGCTGGCGTCCGTCGTCCTTCTGCCTGTCAAATTTTCACCCAAAGATCTTCTCTGAAACCTCTGACACGATTGATATCAAACTTAGTCACATTTGTCCTTGGGTTGCCAATTACACTTGGGTCCGACAGCTCTGCTTCCAATATGGCCGCCAGCGAGGAACATAATTTAACATTGTTTTCAACTGATCTCTAAAACTACCATTTAGAACCGGTCTTTTTTTGGTAACGTTCCCTGCATGAATGATTTTCAAAAAAGATGTACGCCTTGTCCGCATCTTATCCTAGATGGCAAATTCGGATCAAACATTGTTCTTATGATGGTCCCATTTAATAATTATCAGGTCTGCACCTCATCAAAGATTCTCAAATATTGACATTGAGCATAATGGGATACACACTATCCTTTAAAACAACAATACCAACTAGAATCAACTTGGGTTCAAAAATTACACTGAACCCTTTAGGAAACATAGTCAAGGATATTCTTGTAAACCACAATTGAATTCAGACTTAGTCAAATTAGTCCTTGGATTGTCCTCTTTAGCAGTTGTGCCCTGCAGGTCAGACGCCATTAAAGATGGCCTCTAGCGAGAACATAGTTTAACATTGGATACTGTGAGAAAATCATTCAAAGATTATACTTGTCCATGTATAACCAAACTTGGTCACGAGTGTACAACGTACCGGCACCTTATCAAAGATGTCCGCAAGCAGTAGCATAGTTCAACATTCGTCTCAAAGAAAATAAACAATGAATGATCCGTTAAACAAATACTTCATGGCAATATTGAACAACATGTATATTACAACGACCCTTAGATTGTCGCTTTCAAAAAGGTGTCTAACACGTCTGCACCTGGAAACGAACTTTAACAAAAAACTATAGTATCCTACGATGATTCAATTATGTCTCTACTTTGGCGATGGGAGACATATTGTTTTACTCTTTGTTTCTTCTTCTTCTTCTTGTTATAAAATCGTGACCGTCACATAACTTTTTTGTCTTTTGGCTGGACTTTAGATATTTGGCATATACGTGTATCATCATTAGAAAGTGAGTTGCATACCACAGTGACCTTTGTCTGACCTTGACCCTTAACCATAAGGTCAACTTACTGAAAATTTTAGCTGTTGAACTGTCTAGACCAAAATTTTTCATCTTTTGACCTGGGCTAAAGGTATTGGCATGTTGGCGTTATGATGAGGCAGTGTGTCACGTGTCATGATTGCTTTCATGTGACCTTGACCTTTGACCTTAATGTCAAATGACTGTTTTAGCTCCTGGCTACTTTTTTTATGAGATTGTGTTTCCCGTACCATAATGGCCTACATGTGACTTTGACCTTTGACGGGGAAGTCAAATGACTGACTTTTTTTTAGATCTGGGCCAGAACTTTTTCATCTTTTGACCTCGACTTAAGACATTTTGCATGTGGGTGTATCATCATGAGAAAGTGGGTCTCGTACCATAATCGCCTTCATGTGACTGTATGTCCAGCAAGGTTGGCGATACAATTTCTCAACAAGCGCTTTGTAGCAATTTTGTATCCCTTTACTAAATATTAGATTTCGTTCAGGTTCAGACTGATCGACTGCCACAGGTAAGTAACGAATCCGCTACTGGCATAGTCATAAGTGGTGTTCATATAACCAAAGCCATAATACTTTCAATTTTCATATGACTGTCATTGAAACGCTCATGTGATCATGAAACATACTGCATCCCCTGTGTATGTGAAAACTTTTAAGGCCTCATCATTGATAACATGTTTGCCGAAGAGTAGGACAAGCAAAATGTGTAATTTGCATACAAAAGTTTGGAGTGGCGATAGAAATTTTAAAGTTCGGTCATCGATTGGATATGTTGTTGGGTAGACCTGCCAATTTGGGAAATCATGTCACCACACAAAGTGAACTTTGGGTTAATAAAGAAATTTCATTGAACGTTATAATGGCCGCCTATGGAAAATTATTTGATGGCCTGACAAGATGCATGATATATGATAATATGTCAGAAACATTACCGATTATTTACAATTCATATGCACAGGTATATATAGTCTATATATTTTGAACTTTTAAAACAACTTACATTGCTATTTTAGTGAACACTGACAACAATTCCTGTTAGTACTTAGCAAATTTTAATCTATACACGAAAATAAGATTATAGGAAACATGAAAGGATATGGAGTGAATGTACATGTGACAAAAATGCAAACGATACATAGAAAACTCTAGTTTATCAAGGACAGGGCTTTTATTCCTGTCTACATCTTGATGTCGCCTGAAGGTCTTCAACTAGAGGTGAACAATATTCACCCCCTCAAGCGAGATCAAGAAGGCCACTAGCGTGCGCTTAACCCGTATTCTTGACAAAAATTATATCAAGGTCACTCCCTTGCTCCCAATATGCATTTTTTGCACTCAACAATATCAGTAATCATTTCTGTCAAAAACCTCAGAGGAATGCTTATGCATACAAGTATAACATACTTTTAAAGCAAATGTAATAAGTTGAATGCTAAAAAAAATACAAATATATATATTATGAACAAAACTATTAATGATATGTTAATGATTAGCAAACGAGGTAGTCTATATATACATTGCATGTTAAACATTGGTAAGAATACCTCTGTGTGTTGAACAATTTAATATTTACACGAAGGAATTAAGAAAATAATTTTTGTGCGTTCAACAATGAAAATAAATATTAATCATTCCAATATTTTAATGTACGCCAGGAATATCAGATGAAAAAACATTCTGTAATATAAAATACAAAAAGTAGAAGTACCAGATCTTACTTGCTGTTGAAACATACAGCCCCTTAAAGAGAATTGCTGCGAATGTATCTAATAAGTACAATGCTAAGATATATGCAGCTTTACAAACGTAAAGGACAAAACAATATACTTATTAGGTTTTCTATTTGGTATAATGATTGTCTCAACCATAACCTTTACTCTAAATCGGTATTTTGTTACTTTAGAATCACAGGGTCGATTTATCTGATGTTGGACTTTAAGATCCGAAGGTATCACCAGCCCAGTTCTTCGGTCCTGGTCCGACAACTGAATGACTTTTTCTTTAAAAAGCTTAAATACTAGAATTTAGAAATAACTAAATACCGAAGTTACTGTAAATTTAGTTTCTGCATATGCATATGCAGAATCTAAATTAACAGCAACTTCGGTATTATTTTATTTAAGATATCTCTCAGCTTAAATTATTAGAAACACAAGTTAGATTTATAAATAAATTTTAACACAAATTATATTGTGTCTACTGAAAAGGCGAACATAATTTTCAGAAACATTATATGTATAGAACGTCGGTAAAGGATATTGGAAAAAATTCCTTTAAATAAAAATCATCAATTTTTTCTATCATTTGATAAACAGTTCAGTTAAACAGATAACTGCATATATTTTTGTCGAATGAATATGTATTGCAGTTTCCCAAACATTCAGGCTAACGAAAATGGTGGCAAATACTTAGATACCAAAGTTACTGTAAATTTAGTTTCTGTTTAAGGCCATTTCGACAACTTATGTCTCTAAATATGCCTATGAATAGATTGACAACTTATTATGACAGACAGAAATTGCGACAACAGAACCAATAAAGATAGAAAAATAAAATAAATAAATGTGGACGTGAGTAAGTCTCGATGATATGTAATTTATTAAATGAAAAAGCAACAAACTATGAAAAAGAACTAAGCAAGAAGAGGTTTGAAAATCAAAAGTTTTACTCTTGCCTCTATAGTGCACAAGATGCACCACCTTGGATCTGAATACACAAATTCACACTCGGTATTTGTCTCTAAATGACCTCACATTTGTCTCCCAATAACCTTTTGACGTCATTGAAGAATCAAGATTTGAATTATGATGTCACATTTTACTTCTGTATTGTAGAAATGACGGGAACCTGTATGAAATAAAAAGCAACGGCGGACCAAAGTTTAAATACGTCTATGGGTTTTGAATAATAAAAAGATATACAAAAGGAATATGTGATATTTGAACTAAGAAAGATATGGGATATAATACATTGGCATGGGTGGTTTCAATTGAAGTTTATTAAGTAGCCAATTCAATCGTCCGTGTGAGACCTTCAAAGGTAGTCAAGGGCGTTAAACACCTCCCAGTCAGTTAAGTAGCCAAAGTAGAGGCAGACATGACGTCATTTTGGATTCGTCTGCAACTCCCCATCTTTACGTCATCAGTATCAATCTCCGTATTTTATTTTTTTTTGTAATTATATTCATATCTTGAAGGATGTTATATTTATTTATCTAATATCCATGTATACCAGATAAGAACACAGTGATTGTAAGAATAACGAGGAACTTCTTAAACCATTACTTGAAAGGATTAGTTTTTTTTCTACATACCAAAATATTTGTTACCACTTTTCGGTCTTTCATAACATTGTAATCAAAGATTAACAAAGAATAGAAAGTGTAACTAAATGTTTAAAGAACAGGATATCGCTAATGATTTGACTACCGACTTTTACATTTTCCTTGATTGACTTACTCTCATGTAGTGTGACGGGTGCTGTTAACAGAGCAGGACATGCTTACCCTTCCGGAGCACCTGATGTCACTCTCAGTTTCACTGGAGTTCACACTGTGAGAGCATTTGTTTTGAATGTTGTGATTTCTATTTCTGTGCTTTGTATATGTCTAACGTCATTGTTTTCTGTGTCTGACGTAATTGTTTTCTGTGTTCTCGTTCGATTTTTGTAAATTCCAATCCTTTGTTCCTTCGGTATTCTTCTGCAGTTGTTTCTTAACCTACTTAAAAGTAATTGATAAATCTAAACTGATGCTAATTCTTCATTTCCGTCTTTTATAAATTACTTTAATCTAGATATTGTTTGTATGAAGTGTTTTGATTCTCAATAAATGCATTGATAATGTAGTGCAGCAAAACCATACATTAAAGTTATTACCAATCATCCTGATATTTGTACTAAATAATTATGTTTAGTTAGCAGGTGCTTTAGCACAGGCAATAACATAGCAGGTGTACAAATACCACTAGCTGTGCATTTTATTGTTATTAAATTCGAAGAAGGGAGTTACCCTGTAAAACCTGTCAATAGTTATAATATTTTATTCTTATAGAACATGGAATAATGGTTCACTAGTAATGGTACAAATATATCAGTTCAAGTTAAATAGCGTGTAAAGTGTTTAAGTTTAACTTAATTCGATATATCTTTAACTTGTAACATCTTAATTGAGTAAGACAAAGGA
>MJUU01000524.1:280272-298101 GCA_002080025.1 Modiolus philippinarum | reverse complement strand
TTTCCACTCTTTAATAAGTATGGTTTTCAAATTATCAATAATGATTCTTTTGAATTTTCCAAGTGAACTACCAATAAATACTTTCAAGTCTATATTGTTTACCCTTTTGAACAATTTTATTATTATATCTTTGGAACCATACCAAGAAGGTTTATTTGATGCATGTAACTTACAAGAATGTTCGTATGCATGCTGCAGTAGAGGAAACATTTTGTTTAAGTTTTCCAGTCTATGCCAATACATAAGTAAATTCTTAATAATAACAAAATAGAGTGGTAGTCGACCCAGTTCTGAGAGAGCTGCAATGTTTGTACTTTTTTTGCTAATTCCAAGAATGACTTTGCAAAATTTTAAATGAAGTTTTTCACATGGAAAGTTTTTATAAATATCATCAAATGTAATCCCCTCTTTTTTAATTTTAGCTGTTAATGGATTAAAAGCACCCCATACTTCACTTCCATATAACAAAATCGGTGTTATAGTATGATCAAAAACATGAATGCTAGTTTTAATACTTGGATGGTGTAACAACAGGTCTTTTTTAAGTTTGAAGAATGCTTTCAGTGATTTTTTATACAATTCATTTTGGGCATACGAGTAGCTACCAGATGCCTTAAAATGCACTCCAAGATATTTATAAGTTTGTTCACACTCTATTTCCTCACCCCGATATTTAAATTGTAATTTGTATTTTCTACCTGCTTTGTTGAATATAATGATTTTGGTTTTCTTTGTATTAACAGTAAGGCACCAATCTTGACAATATATATCTAGTATATCAAGCTTTTCTTGAAGTCCCTTAGCAGAGCCTGACAATAAAATTATGTCATCTGCATACATTAGACAGTGCACATTTTTGCCATTGATGACAGCTGGGTCTGATGCTTTAGATAAATAGTCAGGTAGATCATTTATGAAGAATATATGCTTTATAAAAATTTAAGAGAATCAATGTTTACAAATATTTCTAGTCAATGTAATGAATTTATACAGCTACCGGATTAGGAAAAAATTGCATTTTTATTCGAAAATTGGGATCTATGTCATGTATATAGCTGCCAAAACCTGCAGTAATATTTTATCTAAGCGTACTAGTTTTTTTTATATTGTTTACATGTCTTTTAATTACCGTAAATTTATAATTTTGTGAATAATATAGTCTCTTGTAATCTTTCTTGAATGGCACATACTTTTTAGTCTTGTTTTATATATAATCTTCGTCTTTGATAAAACATTAATTTACTGTTTAACACATTCAGTTAATTTTATAACGGGTAAATCAAAATAATTAATCAGGTGTGTTGTTTTATGATAGTCCACTATGTCAGGCCTGTCAAGTCTCACGCATGAGGAGTGAGACTCACGCAAATTTTATCCAGATTTTCGACAAATCCTTTCATCTTTTATTTTTTTCCTTTGATCTTTGAAATTTTTCACAAATCTCACGCAAAGCTATTTTCAAAACTTGACAGGTCTGCTATGTGATAGTCTAATCAGAACAAATTACTTAGATCACCTGTTCGATTGGCACCTTCACTAATTATGAAAGGTAAAACAAGAAAGATAACTCGTACTTGCTTAAGGTGAGGAGAATTTCTGGGGATGTTTATATTCAATAGGTCAGGAATCCAGTTATCCTTCTTACTGGTATTTGAGGAGATCGTTTTCGCCTTCAATAACACGAGAGTTCCTATCTCGAAAGTCCCGTACTATGACAGCGTGGACACCTTGAAATACAAGGAGGAAGGAGAGCCTATACTAAGAAAAAAAGAGATGGGCTAAGGGGAAGAGGAGAGGGAGGGAGATGGGAGAAATGTAAGTGAGAGAAAAATAATGTTCTGTAAAAATATTTTTGACTAAAACAGTGATTGTGGTATTTCGTTTAAAAAAACAAATGTATTGAAGTCTTTTGCACTATTTTTACAGTTTCCCACAATTATACACACTACAGAATGTCATGTCATCCAGTTTAATTGCTTAATTGGGCATTCTTTTCCTACATAAAATCTTCCTATCAACTCGGGGGTTCTAAGTCTCTACAAACACGTTCCCTAACACGGGGGAAATATGCAAACTTAGCATGACTGAATTATAGTGAAGTCTTTTGATGAAAAAAAAATGGCGCAGAGTTTAAAAATAAGGTTCACCATTCCTGTTGCATTGGTATGTACATGTAGAATAAAATACCCGGAAACAAGTTTCAGACCATCATCGGGTCCTTCTTATCAAACTGAATATAGTTACGACTGTATTTATGCAAGTACATTAGTGACGTCAACATTTTAACTCTAGTATGTTTGAATTGTTTTGACACCACAAAAATAAATCAAATGAAATAAACGACAACAAAAACACTTCTTTTTATGTCAATAAATAACGCTATGGGAGGCTGGGACAGACAGAGAGTAGTGCATTTTTAGATATAAATTTGAACTGTATTCCGAAAGTAAGAGCAGGAATATGTTAAACATGCATGTGTAAATAAAACTATCTTTGCATAAAGTGAAGAAAAGTGAAACGATCAAGGATCGATGAGTTTTCTCCAAACTGTGAATTTTCGGCCATTTATTATTTTTTATTTCATTTGTTGAAAACCTCCAATGTCAGAAGTTAATTAGTCGTTCGGTCCGGAGTCAGTTTTTAAACGTAGTATTTTTTATCACATTGACATTGAAGCTATAATACACGGTAGAGTCTACTGTACCGATGACCTTCCACCTGTTCAGTTTCAGATTTTCTTTCAGATTAAACTAATACAGATTTTTTAGTACTGGTCAAATGATCAATTTTTATGTTAAAATGTTAAGAATAATTTAATTTCTCAGCATTCACTGGATTAACTGATAAATCGAAATGTTTCAAGCTTTTAAATGATAAGACGCAAAGTTACCAAAATATTTCCTACCTAACGTATAGAATTACAGTGAGTTTTGATTACTAAACATTATACTATGCACAATGAAGCTATCTTCTGTTATACATATAGGTGTAGTATTTTGTTTTATGATTCAAATATAATACACTCTTCCAAGTATCAAGCTCAGCGTGCGTCCGAACCCGCCGTCTGAGTCTGAGGAAAATATCTCGTGAAGTGTTCACTGGGGTTTGTTTCTTGTTGTTATTAGAATCCCGAGAGCAGCCTAATTTTGATCTGTCAAACATTTGTTTCAAATGTTGAAAAAAATAAATCAAAGCCCGGTGGAGATGATCGAACTGACTTGAACCCTGAAAATATACACACGGCAAAATTCGTACTTCATCCTGCTGCATGGAATAACTAATATAAATGCTTTGTTGGGAAATAAGAGAACTGAACTGATTTGATAAACTCGAACAGAAAGCACAATTTTAAACAGACTATTCGGTATTAATGAATAGAATCGAATGGGATGATTTTAATCCTCTTGCCTGTTTGCCTTCAAAATGAAATGATCAAACACTTAGATTTTCTCACCTTCATGACAAAAACTAGGAAATTGAACATGTATTCATAGGCTTGTGTACGTCCTAGAAAACGTTTAGATCGTTTGCCGGTCTTTAATTGCCAGTTAATTATAGTCATTCTTGATTTACATGTATTATTTTAATAAAATTGATTCCCAAATAATGCAGATATTGTAAAATTTCCATTATCTAAAGTGAAAAGAGTTAAGTGACTACGTTATTACAGTACAGTGATGTAAAAACAAAATGTGCCAATTGTGTACATATCTATCATAAGAGCAGCTTAAACACGCAATAGATATTGACTTTAAAAAACTACTATTTTGCTTCAATCTGAATATAATCTTCGATTAAGAAAATATATTTAAATATGTTGACTTACATGCATGACATACCCCACACAAATTCTCAGTCTCTGTGTTGTCTTTGAAAACACTACAGATCGATACGTGAATGGTATTACACATCAATTATTGATTTATGCTATATACAATGTTGTCTTAATCCAAGAGGAGAAAAGGGAAAGGGGGATATTGATTCCAAATTACAATATATTGAAAAAATGGAATTCGAGATCAATGGATTTGTGAACTTCATTATTTATTTAAGAATATATATATAATGAAGAATCAGATACAGGTCGTGCTTCAGGGCAAGATAAAGAGAATTGACAGATGTTCTACAATATAGATAGATAGATAGACTTCAAAATAGACTTCAAAATGAACAAAGTAAATAACACATTAAAGTGTTCTCTATCAAACCACAATAAAAAGTAAACAAGAGGCTCTCAAGAGCCTGTATCGCTCACCTGGGTCCTATGCAGCACTATAATTCCCAATTGATGGTCCATCTGCGGTGGTGTATGTACATAAAAATCAGAAACTTTTGATAAAATTTAATTAAAATTGTTCAAGCAGTTTCAGAGAAAATTTTTAAATGCAGTTTCCAAACTCAAGGTGCCCATGTAAATCTACATTCCCTGCTGGAAGCTATTTAACATAAAACTTTGAAGAGGGTAAACCAAGGACTATCATATCAAAATTCTACTGAAATTGTTTAAGCTGTTTCAGATATGCATTTCCCACTGGGTCCAATGTTAAACTAAGTTTTGCTACTGGTGGCCATGTCGGAAGACGGATAAGCACCAAAGTAACAAGCTTGGTCAAAATCTCACAAGTTTCATTTATGCAATGTTTAAATTGAATCCATTCAGTGGTTTTCCATGATATCTTTGTATGCATTTCCCCTTAGGGTCCAATTCATCGCGGGCGGCCATGTTGGCTGATGGATCAGCACCGAAGTAACAACACTTGGTTAACTTCTCATAAGCATCATTTTTGCAAACTATTCAGCAGATCTCTAGAAGAAGATCTTTTGTCAAATCAAGTTCACAGCTGGCGACATTTGGTCAGCACCTGGCAGGCATCATTCATGTCATGTTTGATTTAAATCCACTCAACAGTTCTCTAGAAGATCTTTGTGTGCATTTCCCATAGGGTCCAATGCTGTCGGCCATGTTCGATGACGGACTGGCACCAAAGTAATAATACTTAGTTAGCATCTCATAAGCATCATTCATGCCAAGTTTGGTTCAAATCAATTCAGTTGTTCTTAAGTAGAAGTTCTTTGTATGCATTTTCCCATAGGGTCCAATGTTAAAATTAAGATCCCCGCTGTCGGCAATGTTGGATGATGCATCGGCATCAAAATAACCAACACTTCGTCAGCACCTCATAAGCATCATTCATGCCAATTTTGGTTCAAATCCATTCAGTGGTTCTCAAGTAGAAGTTCTTTGTATGCATTTTCCCATAGGGTTCAATGTTAAAATTAGGATACCCGCTGGCGGCCATGTTGGATGACGGATCGGCACCAAAGTAAGAACACTTGGTCAGCACCTCATAAGCATCATTCATGCCAAGTTTTGGTGGTTCTCAAGAAGAAGTTCTTTGTATGAATTTATCCATTAGGTCAAATGGTAAACTAAGTTCCCCGCTGGCGGCCATCTTGGAAGAGGTCGGAAAACTTGACTGTGTTCAATAAAATGTAGTCCTTGACATGCTGAACATTTTTGCAATTTAAACTTGACCTCTATTTCAAAGCGTTTTTGAAATATAGGACAAAAAGTATAAAATCACGGAAAATTTGACCAATAAAGGGTCATAACTCATATATAGGTGCTTGGATTTTCTTCAAAATTTCCATGTGGGTAGATCTTAACATGCTGAACATTTTTGCAATTTAAACTTAACCTATATCTGTTATACTTTTTTTTAATAAAAAATAAAAAACATCAAAATTTTGAAAATTCTACGGAAAAAAGGCAATAACTCTAAGATGGGTCATCAGATTTTCTTCAAAATGTCAGCATAGGAAGATCTTGTCATGCGGATCATTTTTACCCTGTCAAATTTTTGATATCTGTAACGGTTATCGAGTTATTTGTCAAAAACTGTAATTTACCCCCTATGTTCTATTTTTAGTAACGGCAGCCAAGTAAATTTGTTATTTTCTATGTCTTACATCAAACAACATGTTTGAAGACATAGAAAATAACAAATTTGAAGATAGATACCTAGTAATGATTCAGTTGAAGTTTGGTTCCATTTGACCCAGTGTTTTCAGAGGAGAAGATTTTTGAAAGTGAGCTAACGACGGACGGGCATAGCCAGGTGAGCTAAAAACCTATTTACAAAGACTAAACTACAAATATTTAAGCAACGTATCGAGAGCTACATGATAACATATGTATCATGAGAAGGGAAAAAGATTTTTGTCAGTCTCCGTACATTGACACTATAAACAATTACTCTTACATAATTTTAAACTTTTGTAATGTTCAGTGTGTAAAACTTCAGCTATCAGTTTTTTTAAAAAATGGGCCCATGGGTAAGGACAGGAAATTATCGAAAATATATATGATTTCAAATTTTTATATTTAACTGGAGTTCAGCTTTTCCATCCAGAACTTTTCTATAGCCTGCATCTGTGTGTCTGTCCACGATCGATTTTGGTCCATTGGTACTACTTGCATATGACTCCAGTCATGACCGGTGGAAGTGCAATGCATTTGTAGCATGTGATTTTTTCCTTTTTCCGAATGTGGTCACGGTATCGGTGTAAGATGATACGAAGGTTGAGGGAATTTTTCGTTTCACCTACATACTGTTGTTGGCAAACAAAGCAAGTGATGAGATAGATAACATTATCCGACTTGCATGATAAATTTCTAAATAGTTTATCTGAGGACTCACCAGTAGCTGTGCTTTTGAATATTTTAGTTGCAGAGCTATATTTGCACAGAAGGCAACGACTGTCGCGACATATTGTTAACTGCATGATCTGTTTTAGTAATTTGGCTCTTATGATAATGTCTAAGATTTTCGGGACAACGAAATGATACCAGAGGCTTTCATTTTCGGTGATGCATGTAGAATTGGCATTTATTCACGGGTTATAGCTGACAATTCAGGTAACTGTGGATGGAAAGTAGTAATCAGTGGCGTCTGCGAAGTTTTATTCTTTCTTTCCCAATAATCTAGCATTTCGCTTCGGTCAGTTGAAGAGACCTTTTAAACAGTTATTCTGACATACTTTTCTTTGTAACCCCTGTTTACAAGATGTTGTATATGTCCTCTGCTAACATCTTGAGTGAATTTTATGGACGGATGTAGATTGTTCAACAGTTAAGATATTTTATCTAATAAATAATGGCCATGGTTCCAAATAATGAAAAAATCATCTAAGTATCCTTCCATGATTTTTTCAAAATTTCATTTGCCATATGTCGTATAATTTCTGCTCCAAGTATCCAATAACAAAAGTGGAAAAGGAAGGTGAATATTTGGTAACCATTACAGTTCACTTTATGGGTAAATAATTTTTACCGCCAAAGCAAAGGGAATTGTTTTCAAGCATAAATCTAACTGATTCCAAAATAAAATTATTATCAAATCTGTCTGTAATTGCACTTCTGTGTCTTTTCAATCAAAATTATATTGCCTTATTTCCAAGATCTAGCAGAATGTTAGTGTACAAACTAGTTACATCGTATAACTAACGAGTAGCAGTGATGGATCTGCACTATCGGGAATTTGTGCTAAGAGGTCGATATCGTCCCGAATGAACCCGAGAACATATGTACATATGGCCATACAGCTCATTAAAATTATTGCAGTTAACATATTTGTTATGGTCTCGTGTTCATTTACTCCATATCCTTTCATAAAATATATAACGCTTTCAACACAACATCAATCAAGTCCTGTGCTGAACGGCAATAATTGATGGAAGTTTCAAATCCGAAGGTGGTGCCATTTTAATGTATTCACTACATTGAAGGTTGACTTCCTGTTGAATTTGTGCGGATTTGCAAGTTTTGATTAAGCCGTAAAAGCCCCAAAATGTCGATTTTACACATGTGGCATGTGACACAAACACCTTCTGCATTTTGGGATTTAAGGATTTAATATTGTTGTAGAATACGGGACTTTGAAGAGAGGAACTCTCGTGTAATTGAAGGTGGAAACGATCTCCTCAAATACCAGTAAGAATGATAACTGGATTCCTGGCCTATTGAAATAAATATATGTATCACCTAAAAAAAACTTTTAATGAAATTGAAGTGTACTTATAATTTGTCCTACATGTCTATTATTATACTAAATTTTGATTGACGAAAAACAATTACCTGCAGCGCTACAAATAGATTAAATATAAATCACCCTTAACTCAACAGTGTTAATCAATTAGCGATTCCCTCTCAAGGTATTGATGTATTGATTTTTTCGCATAATACATAAAATGTTTCCGGTGTGAACACGACTCAAAAGTCTCGTATTGTTGCATTTAGTCTGTAGACGCACAATAAGCTTTCGGATTTTTTATCTTTATCTTGGTACAAACAAGAGGCCCAACGATATGATTTTGACAAAAACACAAAGATGTGGATTTTGACACATGTTGCATGTGACCCAACTCCTCCTACAATTTTGGATTTAAGGATTAAATCTTCAGGCAAAATTGTTGCATATATTCACTGTTTGAAAAAAAAATCCAATTTTGAATACTTAGAATTCTAAAATGTGATTCCAAGTTGTGTAAATTTTCTGAAAGTCAAAAATAGTAATAGGATCTTGCATAAGGTCAAATTAAGGATCGGGATATCTTTCGCGCGTGTAAGAAATTTCGTCTTTTCTCGAGTTGAGCGTAGCGAAACGAGAGGAAAAGACGTATAATTTCTTACACGAGTGAAAGATATCCCGATCTTTAATTTTGATCGAATTCAAGTTCATATTTCTTCCGTAAAATACGAAAACAAACACATGCAAACCTATAGTGTGTGAACAACGTCGTCGCCATTTGAGTGTACTTTACATTGTGACGTCAGGTGTTTTATGACGTTTAGTCACGGTAACGATTGTTGTAGGTAATCACATGGTCGGCCATTTACCCGTGTAAGATGAGGTCGCGTACATCGATCTTACACGGGTAATCACACACTGCAAACCAACATTTACTTAAGACCACTTGTTCTTTTTGGAATTCTACCTAGCAACCATACTTTTAGGATATTTGTTCGAGTAGGACAAACGTTTTCAGAAATTGGATTTAGATCTAATTCTGATGAATAACAAAAAATACAATAAATGTTCAGTATGGAGACTGACTAATAGTGGTGTGATGAGTATTAGAAAAGTCGTTTAGTTTAAAAGTTTTAACGACCCAACAGCCTTGTGGGATATTATTGACTCAAATGAAAGGTTGATATGTTGACAGAGGGTTATGTCGAAAACATTGAAAACTGTACGAAATTTGGGGTCAAAGGGGTACCTTGTAGCACTCAAATTTGGACCAAGTCAACTTCAATTTGTTCAAATCGTTCAACATTTAATAAAAGTCATTAAAAACGTTGTAATGCTTTGAAATAAAGATTAACTCGTAAAATTGAATGACTAAATATAGACGTTTGGTTACAAAAATTGCGTCATGTGCATCGCTTTTAGAATAATGGACAAAAAAGATATTCTTAAGTTTTTATAGTAATTTTTTAAGTCATTTTGTTGTTTTTATGCCCCCGCCGTTAGGCGACGGGGGCTTTAAGTTTTACCCTTGTCCGCAAGTCCGTCCGTCCGTACGTACACCCGAAATTTTCGTCAAAGATTTCTCAGCTGGTGTATTCAGGAATGATTTGACATTTGGCATGAAGCTTTGATATGATGAGTTGTGCCGTGTCTGCCCTTTTCAAGTCCGTCACTCATCTACTTCCCGTTTGCCGATATATTTGTATGGCGGGGGCATTCGTGTCCCATGGGTACATTTTCGTTTTTTTTTGTTTTTGTTTTGTTTTGTTTTTGTTTTTTTATTTTTTTATTTTTTTTGTTTTTTTTTTGTTTTTGTTTTTGTTTTTGTTTTTTTTTTGGCTTAGCATGATATCAAAACAATAATAACACTGCTTTTATGAATATCTTTTTTCCAATAAATTCCAATCTCAACGCCAACTCCGAAGTCTGTCATTTTCTACTTTTTCAAAATCATTGGCGCATAGCTAGTTTTGTTACAAATGCATTTTAAGTTGTTAAAACCCCTTTATTTCAAGAAGAAATGTTATATTGCCATCGTATGACAATAGAGAAAACTTTTCATACTTAGATATCTATAGCACAGGGGAGATAAATTCATGTAAAATCGAATATAAATAAATGACAAGTTATGAGTTGGAAAAGCATCTAAAAGGATATAAGAGAAACAATTTTGCTAACAAAATATGAAAACAAATTTTCATTTAATTGGTAATGATGAATAAAAAGGATATGGAGTAAATGCACATGAGACTAAAGTTTCCACGAATACTGTGGTAAAATCAAGCAAAGGAACAACGCTTTTATTGTTGTTCTTCATTTTGAACTCACCAAGAGATCTTCAACAATGAGCTTTGCCATACCTCATACAGTGGCGGATCCAGACTTTCTGCTAAGGGGGGGCCCGACCAATATTTTTTTCAAAAGGGGGGGCCCGGAACCCAATTTTTTTAAAAACCCCTAGGAATTTTAAATATTTTCCGACCTAAGGGGGGGCCCGGGCCCACCCGGGCCCCCCCTAAATCCGCCACTGTCATATATAGTAAGTTCACTGCGACCCCTAACACCGACTTGAGGGAATTCTTTGCTGATTGTCGACCAACGCTACAGCCATGTTTTTTCTGGTCATGGATGCGGGATTGTCAGCAAACATTAATTAAACTGGCAATGCTCTTACAATCACTGTCATCCGTTGCCCGACAAAAGCACTAGTGTCTTAAGCTAGTGGACGATCACAACATACCGAGGGGGTATAGAAAAACACAGTTGATTTTAAGAAAAATTGGCATGATAAAATAGTGAGATGTGGGCACTTTAAACAGGTGGTCAGAATTTCATTTCCAAATCACAAAAATGGATACCAAAATTTGAGAGTATGATAGTATATCCATATCAGGGGGTCCAACCTAATTGGTTGGAGAAGCCCTACTTTGGTTGGAGCAAAATCGTTTCTGTATCAATTTGGGTTATTAATTTTTTTATAGTTGATAAAAATGAACCCTTTCGGCAATTATTATGTAATTAAATCTTTTTCATTCAATTCTTGTTGAAAATATTAAAGATTTCAAAAGTTATTGAAGAAAAACTGTTTCGAAAATATCGCAGAAGTTCAAAATGTAGGTCGGTGATGTTTTACTTCATTAGCTTTCGAAATCTTTATATTTTGACAAAAAAATTGACAGAATTTAAACCTTGTATGCATTAGGGTATATATTTATATGTTCGCCGTTTGATTGTAAAGTTGCGTAAATTGCGGTTTAAGTGGACTGAAGTGGGTATCTATCATTTTGGATGAATCATCCATCATTTTGGATGAATCAAATATACATCTCCGGATTTTCTCCAAAATTGGCATACTGATTCATAAACTTTTGATCAATATGTGTGCAAAATTTTATTTCCGCCCTTCCACACAATTTCCCAGAATAAAACCCCAAAGTTCATGGATTCTGCTACAATATTGGCTCTATTTTAGAAATGAAATCGAATTTACCTATATACGTCATGACTACACGTTAAGAGTCAGAGGTCCATTCAGGTAATCTTAATTTGATTTTTTGTCTATAGTTTGTTTTAATGTATTAAATGGAACAGTAAACATTCGACTACCGTCCCAAATAAATATTTAGATACAGAAATCTCGAAACATTCCAATTAATTTCGTATAATGTACCATAATTGGGTACATTGATCCCTGTGAGTGCCTCGGCAGTGTTTATAGATACTAGTAACATCTACTGCAAATAATGAACACAATGGAAAATATTACCCTCACTTTTACGTTGGTAACGGGATATCATTTTGGATCTAAATTTCAATTTCAACTATTTTATTGAATATAAATGTATTCAATGGGATCGGATAACAGGCATAGCCTATATATATCCTCTCCCTACAAGATGGAACATACAACTATATATGTACATACATATATATATATATATAGATAGGAGATACATTTGACACAAAAATAATTTTCAGATATTTGCATGTCGAATATTAGCGAACAAATATAAATTATAAGAGTATAAGACGAAACATGATTTCTTAGAATTTATGTATCTATATATATCTTGAAGTATATTTTGGATATTTAATGGAGATATAAAAATGGTTTGTAGCCCATCAATGATTTAATACTAATTGAACTATTTTATTAAATATAATTTTAATGATTACTTTATTTTTTTTATAAATCAGGCAGAGTTAATTCAAAATGGGATGAAAGATAAATAAAAATAGAGAATAAACAGGGTAAAAAGATACTGACAAACAAACAAAACAAAAAGAAATGACATTTGAAACTTGCTGTTAGGGATCATGACATCAAACACCTTGCTAAATAATAATGTATCTAAATCATTTATATGTATATATGCATGCAGCATCACTGTGTTAATAGTATCAATATAAGACAAGACATGGTAATTTCTGTATTTTCATCAGATGATATATCATTGTTGTTTCCAATACAAGAAGAGATTCCACACTCACATAGAGAGCTCTCAGACAAGTGTGAAAGAAATAAACGATGTTTTAGATTGCTAACTTCATTTCGAAGCTGGCAGTAAATAATATTTAGTCTTCGAGGTCCAATGGCAAAATGCTTCGGCGCTTTATCCAGATCGTGATTGAGTTTATTTTTAAATAAAGAAATTGACGTAAGATTTTGAGTATCTACATCTAACTGATTCCATGCATCTAAGACACTTGGAAAAAAACTTTTTTATACGACTGTGTGTGTGCGTATGGTATTTTAAAATAACGGGGGTTTCTAAGCATTATTAACATGAGTTAAAAAGTGATCAGAAAAATAAGAAGGAAGGTCACCATGTAGGGCCTTATAAACAAGAATCAACTTTTGATTTTTGCGTCTTACTTCCAATGAGTCCTAGCCTAATTCTTTATACAATTTTGATCTGGAGGTTCCCCTTCTCATTCAGGTTATAATGTGAGCAGCTTCATATTGAACTGACTCAATTAGATTTGATTCATGCTGGGTACATTTATCCCAAACAATATTACCATATTCTAAGATTGGTCTATTAAAACCTAAATATAATTTTTCTAGAGACATTCGGTCAATATTATATAACAGGCTTTGGTGTAGATTTCATCATTGTGATCTCTCCAAAGACCTTTAGAATTGACGGTCAGTCCTAAATGTTTATGGGTGTTAGTCTCAAGTTTGGATCTTGATTCCGAGATCTGACGACCAAAGATCTTGGAATCATATGCGTAAGTGCCGTACAAATGTATATAAATTCGTACCGATGTTCTTCGGCCGTTCTCAAACATTTAGCAGTTATGGAGTTAATAATAAAGGAAGATCTAGTTGATTTTTTTGAATTTTTGCATGAAATTCTTTCTTTATCCGAGAAAAGAGGGTCTCAACCCACGAACGCTCTTCTGGAAACGCAAATTTTGGACATAATCCTGATAGCTGCATTTTAATTGGTGATAAAATTTAGTTAAATATAACTCGACTTTTAACTCGAACTGTATCTCGAACTCGGACTTTAACTCGAACTGTAACTCGAACTCGGACTTTAACTCGAACTGTAACTCGAACTTTAACTCTAACTCGAACTCGAACTCGATGGTTATTTACACCCGGAATAAAATACACACAATACAAAAACCGACCATTTATTCTGAAGAGGGGGGGGGTATGTTTTTTTTTTTCTGGACAACAAATTATTTATTTTTTTCACGCGTATCAACAAAATATTTTTTTCCAAAATTAACATTATTTTTTTGGGCAGAATGCCTCCTTCAGAAAATTTTTTTTCATCATTTTGGCAGCCAAAATAATTTTTTCACATAAAATCAGATCCAAAATATTTTTTTTAGAAAAAAACCATAGCCCCCCCCCCTTCAAGTTAAATGGTCGGTCCCTTAGCCAAAGTTTACGACCCACTCATGTCTTCTTCATCCTTGGCACATTTAGCCACATTTTTTGGAGAAACAAATTATCTGCTTTTGAAGAAGAATATGAATATTTTTGTTTGGGAGGTTCATTGTAAAAAGAATAAAGACCTCTCATGACATCTTATTATATTAAACTGAAAAGAATTGTAGCAGGAGAATATACAGAATTAACACAAATCCTATGAATTTTCCATTGCACCCCTGATTACAGTTTTGTTATTATATATTTAAACCGTGATAGTTGGAAGAAGCATTCTTGTTTGATGCCAGTTGGGTACAGCTGAAACTAAATAGAAATGGGAGTATCAACAAACTTACCGAGGGCCAAAGTCCATGAGACAAAAAAAAACAAAAGTATCAACAAACTTACCGAGGGCCAAAGTCCATGAGACAAAAAAAAAAACAAAAGTATCAACAAACTTACCGAGGGCCAAAGTCCATGAGACAAAAAGACGAATCATGTGGAAATCACCGGGAAAATTGTCGACCTCAATGGTCCTGCTTGATACAGGCATTTCAAAAGTAATGTGGTTGGTTAAACCGGGTTCATGGCATTATGGATTTGAGCCTCCCAAAAACTTGAAAGGGAGCGGACCGTAACCCTTGCCCTGGCTAATTAAATGACAGAGATGATATCATTCATTCATTGGTGTATTTCGGCGATCTCACCTACTAGTTTCGAAGTAGTATTTTGTTTTCATTGGCACATTTAGTTCCGCAAAAAATAATAATAACATAATGTTGAAATGATATTGATAAAAATAATGTTTTGATAGTACGGTGGTATATTTTGGTCATATCATGGAGGTATATAAGTAAGTGAGTCTAAAACGAACAATCCAAGGACAGTTAATATGGGATTTTTGAGTCGTGTTCATTCCGGAAACAAATCTATAATTATACAACAAAAATCAATACATCAATACCTTGATCAGTGAACACTGTTGAGCTATTAGGGTGATTTTTATTTAATCAGTTTGTAGCGCTTCTGGTTAATTGTTTTTCGTCAATTCAAATTTAATGAAATAATTGTCATGTAGGACAAATTATTATTACACTTCAATTTCATAAATAGGTGTTTCATATTTATATTTGAATAGATCAGGAATCCAGTTATCCATCTTACTGGCATTTTAGGAGATCGTTTCCGCCTTCATTTACACGAGAGGTCCCGTATTGCAACATCTGAAAAACAAAGAAAACATGAGTACAGCAGAAAAAATGAAAATGAAGACACATATACAAAAATAAACAACACGGACTCAATAAAAAAAAAATCGTAAAGGTTCCTCGGAACTATGTGTCTCGCCTGCTCAGTAAGGTATCATTATAATCAGGACAATACTAACGTTTATATACTTTCTGTATTCCAAAAAATAACTGGTCTGTAAGAGTTTCAGGAATTTACCAAAATTGGAATCAAATATTTTTACAATTTAGGTATTGAAAATGACTGTTTTCACCAAAATGTATTTAAAATGGTATGGTTGCTAGGCAAAATTTCAAAAAATAAGACCTTAAAGAGTTTCAGGAAATTTACCAAAATTGGAATCAAATATTTTTGCAATTCCATTATTGATAATTACTGTTTTCATCAGTATATTTTTAAAAAAGTGTGGTTGCTAGGTAGAATTCCAAAACTTAATTGGTCTAAGACAGTTCCAGGAAATTTACGAAAAATCGGAATAAAAATTTTTTGCAATCTTATTCATTTAAATGTTTGTTTATTTCAAATTCACTCAAAAACCATGGTTGCTAAGAAAAATTTCAAAAAATTGCATGTCTTGGACAGTTTCAGGAAATTTACCAATTTGGGAATAAAATATTTTTGCAATTCCATTATTGAAAATTACTGTTTTCAATAATATATTTTTAAAAAGGTATGGTTGCTAGGTAGAATTCCAAAAATTAATTGGTCTTAGAGAGTTCCAGGAAATTTACCAAAAATTGGAATAAAAAATTTTTGCAATTCCATTCATTAAAATGTTTGTTTATTTCAAATTCACTCAAAAACCATGGTTGCTAAGAAGAATTTCAAAAATATTGCATGTCTTGGACAGTTCCAGGAAATTTACCAATGTTGGAACCCTGTTTTTTATTTCTTACGCGTTCAAAATTATGCTTGGCATCAAAGAATTGCCTTATTTTCAAAATTATATGCAAAAATTTCAAAAATTATCGGTCTTTGATATTTTCAGGAAATTTACCAAAGTTGGAACCACAATGAAAATTCCAACAGCTTGTTCCATATCTGCACACTGCATGCAGCAAGGTCCAATTTTAATGAAATTCTGTTTAGATACAAACACTTAATTACTTTTATTTGTAAATTAACATTGAAATATTTTGCAAAAAACTAAGTCCAAATACGCAAAAAATATGACAAAAAAAAAAATCCAATTTTTTTTCAGCTGCAGATAATTTTCTGACCATCATCTAAGTTTTGACCACTTTTCAATAAATTCCAATAAGATTTAATACTTCATTCAACTTCTAAAAAACTTTAATCTGTGGGTTAACATTCAATTTTTTTGCAAAAAAACTAAGTCCAAAAACGGAAAAAATACGGAAAAATGAAAAAAAAATTTCAAAATTTTCATCTGGAGGTAATTTTCAGAACATTTTCTATCTTCTGACCAGTTTTTATGATATTCCAATAAGATTTAATAACTTTATTCACCATCTAAAAAACTTTAATTTGTGGGTTAACATTTAAAAAAACTAAGTCCAAATACGGAAAAAATACGGAAAAATAAAAAAAATCCAATTTATTTAGCTAGAGGAAATTTTCTGACCATTATCTAGCTTCTGTCCAATTTTGACNTATCTAAATTTTTGTAGATTTTGTTGAAAACTAAGGAGTATCTCCCTCATGCAAAGCTCTGTCCTTAGCTGATTTTGGCTTTATATTTAGATCATATTGGTTATTTGTTCTCTATCAGTTTTTACATATCTTTGAGTTTATAGTCTTCCAATCGTTTAGAATTTATCTGCACTGAAGAGACATAAGTTGTCGAAATGCGCATATGCAGAAATTAAATTCACAGTAACTTCGGTATTTAGTTATTTGATACATCAATGTTTCTGCACTAAAAACGGAGAACGCAGATACAATTACTTATTGTAGGGAAAGACAAAACATATTTTATAAAGAACCACAATGAGTCAAACAAGAAGTACACGGAGAATGACGTAACAAAGATGTTGGAATTTTTAATAGATAATATTTTTGTCGAATTTGGAGGTCGCGTTTTTCAACAAACAATTGGGATTCCCATGGGAACTAACTGTGCGCCGCTTTTAGCTGATCTCTTTATTTTCTCGTATGAGGCCAAGTTTTTACAAGGGCTAACACAGAAAAAACAAAAACATTTAGCCCAGTCCTTTAATTTCATAGACGATGTACTTTCTCTTAATAATCTAAAATTCAAGGAATATTTACACCAGATCTATCCCAATGAGCTTGNTTCGTACTTAGATCTGTTTATATACATTGATGAAGATGGACGTTTGAAATCTAAGCTATATGACAAAAGTGATGATTTTAACTTCCCAATTGTGAATTTTCCCTTTCTGAGCAGCAATATACCTACCTTTCCAGCATATGGAGTGTACATTTCACAGTCGATTCGTTACTGTCGCACATGTAGTTTAAACAGTGATTTTTTGAATCGAGCAAAAACACTGTCCCAAAAGTTGCTTAGTCAGGATTTGTTCAGCCGTTGTTGCTTTCATACTTTAAGAAATTTTATGGCCGTCACCATGATATTATTGACAGATATGACGTGTCTGTGTCCCAAATGAAAACGGACATTTTCAGCTAGATTTCACGTCTTCATGGATTTGACATAACCGGTTTTGAATCAACCCT